>JAQSUU010000462.1:0-58330 GCA_038087645.1 Saccharum hybrid cultivar R570 | reverse complement strand
GCTAAACTTATTGCGAGATAGGTGCATGGTTTACGCCAAACATACCATAGGCTTGGAAATCATTTTGGACACACCCAATGGAACTCCTAGGTGATGAGGCTCAATTGGAAGCTCGTTTTGGTACGTTTGGAGATAGTGCTAATCTTGACGAGGTGCACGGTTTGCGCCGAACATACCATAGGCTCATAAATCGGTTTGGACACATCTGATGGAACTCCTAGGTGACGTGGGTCATATGGAATCTCGTTTCAGTCTATTTGGAGACAGTGTTAGTGTCGGTGGAAGATAGTTGGACGGTTTGCGCCAAACATACCATACACTCAGAAATCGATTTGGACACGTCCGATGGTACTCCTAGGTGGCGAGGCTCAAGTGGAAGCTCGTTTCGTTCCGTTTGGAGATGGTGCCAATCTTGCCGCAAAATAGGTGCATGGTTTGCGCTGAACGTACCATAGGCTCGAAAATCGTTTTGGACGCACCCGGCGGTACTTCAGATAGGTGCGCAGTTTGTGCCTAGCGCTCCAAAGGCCTAGAAATCATCGTGGATGCACCCGATGGAACTCCTAGGTGAGTGGGTCATATGGAATCTTGTTTCGGTTCATTTGGAAATAGTGTCAATGTAGGTGCTAAACTTGTTGCAATATAGGTGCACGGTTTGCACTGAACATACCTTAGGCTCGAAAATTGTTTTGGATGCACCCGATGGTACTCCTAGGGGACGAGGCTCAAGTGGAAGCTCGTTTCAGTACGTTTGCGGATAGTGCTAATCTTGACGCAATATAGGTGCCCGGTTTGCGCCAAACGTACCATAGGCTCGGAAAACGTATTGAACGCACTGGATGGAACTCCTAGGTTATGTGGGTCATGTGGAAGATCGTTTTGGTCCGTTTGGAAATAGTGCTAACGTTGACGCAAGATTTGTGCACGGTTTGTGCAGAACATACCAGAGGCTCCAAAATCGTTTTGGACGCACCCAATGGAACTCATAGGTGTCGGGGGTCATGTGGAATCACGTTTAAGTCCGTTTGGAGATAGGTTTAGTGTTGGTGCAAGATAATTGCACGGTCTGTGCCAAACGTACCGTAGCCTTAGAAATCATTTTGGACGCACCCGATGGTACTCCTAGGTGACGATACTCAAGTAGAAGCTCGTTATGGTTCGATTGGAGATGGTGCTAAACTTGTTGCAAGATAGGTGCATGGTTTACGCCAAACACACCATAGGCTTGGAAATCATTTTGGACACACCCAATGGTACTCTAAGGTGACAAGGCTCAAGTGGAAGCTCGTTTGAGCCCGTTTGGAGACAGTGCCAATCTTGACACAAGATAGGTGCACAGTTTGTGCCTAGCGCTCCATAGGCCCAGAAATCATCTTGGACGCACCCGATGGGACTTCTAGGTGAGTGGGTCATGTGGAATCTTGTTTCGGTTCATTTGGAAACAGTGTCAATGTCGTTGCAATATAGGTGCACGGTTTTGCTGAACATACCTTAGGCTCGAAAATTATTTTGGATGCACCAGATGGTACTCCTAGGGGATGAGGCTCAAGTGGAAGCTTGTTTCAGTACGTTTGCGGATAGTGCTAATCTTGACGCAATATAGGTGTCCGGTTTGCGCCAAACGTAGCATAGGCTCGGAAAACGTATTGAACGCACTCGATGGAACTCCTAGGTGATGTGGGTCATTGGAAGCTCATTTTAGTCCGTTTGGAAATAGTGCTAACGTTGACGCAAGATATGTGCATGGTTTGTGCAGAACGTACCAGAGGCTCCAAAATCGTTTTGGACGCACCCAATGGAACTCATTGGTGTCGGGGGTCATGTGGAATCGTGTTTAAGTCGGTTTGGAGACAGGTTTAGTGTCGGTGCAAGATAATTGCACAGTCTGCGCCAAAGGTACCATAGGCTCAAAAATCGTTTTGGTCGCACTCGATGGTACTCCTAGGTGACAGTGCTCAAGTGGAAGCTCGTTATGGTCCGATTGGAGCTGGTGCTAAACTTGTTGCAAGATAGGTGCATGGTTTACGCCAAACATACCATAGGCTTGGAAATCATCTTAGACACACCCAATGGAACTCCTAGGTGACGAGGCTCAATTGGAAGCTCATTTTGGTCCGTTTGGAGATAGTGCAAATCTTGACGAGGTGCACGGTTTGTGCCAAACCTACCATAGGCTCATAAATCGGTTTGGACGCATCCGATGGAACTCCTAGGTGACGTGGGTCACGTGGAATCTCGTTGCAGTCTATTTGGAGATAGTGTTAGTGTCGGTGGAAGATAGTTGGATGGTTTGCGCCAAACATACCATACACTCAGAAATCGATTCGGACGCGCCCGATGGTACTCCTAGGTGACGAGGCTCAAGTGGAAGCTCGTTTCGTTCCGTTTGGAGATGGTGCTAATCTTGCCACAAGATAGGAGCACGGTTTGCGTTGAATGTACCATAGGCTCAAAAATCATTTTGGACGCTCCCGGTGGTACTCCTAGGTGACAAGGCTCTAGTGGAAGCTCGTTTGAGTCCGTTAGGAGACAGTGCCAATCTTGATACAAGATAGGTGCACAGTTTGTGCCTAGTGTTCCATAGGCCCAGAAATCCTCTTGGACGCACCCGATGGAACTCCTAGGTGAGTGGGTCATGTGGAATCTTGTTTTGGTTCATTTGGAAACATTGTCAGTGTCGTTGCAATATAGGCGCACGGTTTGCGCTGAAGATACCATAGGCTCAAAAATTATTTTGGATGCACCGGATGGTACTCCTAGGGGACGAGGCTCAAGTAGAAGCTCCGTTTAAGTCCGTTTGCAGATAGTGCTAATCTTGATGCAATATAGGTGCACGGTTTGCGTCAAACGTACCATAGGCTCGGAAAACGTATTGAACGCACTAGATGCGAACTGCTAGGTGATGTGGGTCATGTGGAAGCTCGTTTTGGTCCGTTTGGAGATAGTGCTAACCTTGACGCAAGATATGTGCACGGTTTGCGCAGAACATACTAGAGGCTCAAAAATCATTTTGGACGCACCTAATGGAACCCCTAGGTGTTGGGGGTCATGTGGAATAGCGTTTAAGTCCGTTTGGAGATAGGTTTAGTCTCGGTCCAAGATAATTGCACGGTCTGCACCAAAGATACCATAGGCTCAGAAATCGTTTTGGACGCACCCGATGGTACTCCTAGGTGACGATGCTCAAGTGGAAGCTCATTACGGTCTGATTGGAGATGGTGCTAAACTTGATGCAAGATAGGTGCACGGTTTGTGCCAAACATATCATAGGCTCGGAAATCGTTTTGGACACACCCAATGGAACTCCTAGGTGACGATGCTCAAGTGGAAGCTCGTTTTGGTCCGTTTGGAGATGGTGCTAACCTTGCCGCAAGATAGTTGCACGGATTGCACTGAACATAACATAGGCTCGGAAATCGTTTTGGACGCACCCAATGGAACTCCTAGGTGTCAGGGGTCATGTGGAATCTCGTTTAAGTCCGTTTGGAGATAGGTTTAGTGTCAGCGCAAGATAATTGCACGGTCTGCGCCAAACATATCATAGGCTCAGAAATTGTTTTGGACGCAGCCGATGGTACTCCTAGGTGACGATGCTCAAGTGGAAGCTCATTACGGTACGATTAGAGATGGAGCTAAACTAGATGCAAGATAGATGCATGGTTTGCGCCAAACATACCATGGGCTCGGAAATCGTTTTGGACACACCCAATGGAACTCCTAGGTGACGAGGCTCAATTGAAAGCTTATTTTGGTCTGTTTGGAGATAGTGCTAATCTTGACGAGGTGCAAGGTTTGCGCCGAACCTACCGTAGGCTCATAAATCAGTTTGGACGCATCCAATGGAACTCCTAGGTGACGTGGGTCATGTGGAATCTCGTTTCAGTCTATTTGGAGACAATGTTGGTGTCGGTGCAAGATAGTTGGACGGTTTGCGCCAAACATACCATACACTCATAAATCGATTTGGGCGCACCTCATGGTACTCCTAGGTGACGAGGCTTGAGTGGAAGCTCGCTTCGTTCCGTTTGGAGATGGTGCTAATCTTGCCACAATATAGGTGCATGGTTTGCGTTGAATGTACCACAGGCTCGAGAATCGTTTTGGACGCACCCGGTGGTACTCCTAGGTGACAAGGCTCAAGTGGAATCTCGTTTGAGCCCGTTTGGAGACAGTGCCAATCTTGACACAAGATAGGTGCGCAGCTTGTGCCTAGCATTCCATAGGCCCAGAAATCGTCTTGGACGCACCCGATGGAACTCCTAGGTGAGGGGGTCATGTGGAATCTTGTTTTGGTTCATTTGGAAACTGTGTCAATGTCGTTGCAATATAGGTGCACAGTTTGCGCTGAACATACCATAGGTCAAAAATTGTTTTGGATGCACCCAATGGTACTCCTAGGGGACGAGGCTCAAGTGGAAACTCGTTTCAGTACGTTGGCGAGTAGTGCTAATATTGTCGCAACATAGGTGCCCGGTTTGCGCCAAACGTACCATAGCCTCGGAAAATGTATTGAATGCACAAGATGGAACTCCTAGGTGATGTGGGTAAGGTGGAAGCTCGTTTTGGTCCATTTGGAGATAGTGCTAACCTTGACGCAAGATATGTGCACGGTTTGTGCAGAACGTACCAGAGGCTCCAAAATTGTTTTGGACGCACCCAATGGAACTGATTGGTGTCGGGGGTCATTTGGAGACAGGTTTAGTGTCGGTGCAAGATAATTGCACGGTTTGCGCCAAAGGTACCATAGGCTCAGAAATCATTTTGGATGCACCCGATGGTACTTCTAGGTGACGTTGCTCAAGTGAAAGCTCGTTACGGTCCGATTGGAGATGTTGCTAAACTTGATGCAAGATAGGTGCACAATTTGCGCCAAACATACCATAGGCTCAGAAATCATTTTGGACGCACCCGATGGTACTCCTAGGTGACGATGCCCAAGTGGAAGCTCGTTACAGTCTGATTGGAGATGGTGCTAATCTTGCCGCAAGATAGGTGCACGGATTGCCGCAATATAGGTGCACGGTTTGCGCCAAACGTACCATAGGCTCAGAAAATGTATTGAACGCACTAGATGGAACTCCTAGGTGATGTGGGTCATGTGAAGCTCATTTTGGTCCGTTTGGAGATAGTGCTAACCTTGACGCAAGATATGTGCACGGTTTGTGCAGAACGTACCAGAGGCTCCAAAATTGTTTTGAACGCACCCAATGGAACTCATTGGTGTCGGGGGTCATTTCGAGACAGGTTTAATGTCAGTGCAAGATAATTGCACGGTTTGCGCCAAAGGTACCATAGGCTCAGAAATCGTTTTGGACGCACCTGATGGTACTTCTAGGTGACGTTGCTCAAGTGGAAGCTCATTACGGTCCGATTGGAGATGGTGCTAAACTTGATGCAAGATAGGTGCACAATTTGCGCCAAACATACCATAGGCTCAGAAATCATTTTGGACGCAACCGATGGTACTCCTAGGTGACGATGCCCAAGTGGAAGCTCGTTACGGTACGATTGAAGACGGTGCTAAACTTGATGCAAGATAGGTGCATGGTTTGCGCCAAACATACAATGGGCTCAGAAATCAATTCGGACACACCCAATGGAACTCCTAGGTGACGAGGCTCAATTGGAAGCTCGTTTTGGTCCGTTTGGAGATAGTGCTAGTATTGACGAGGTGCACGGTCTGTGCCAAACAACCATAGGCTCAGAAATCATTTTGGACGCACCCGATGGTACTCCTAGGTGACGTGGGTCATGTGGAATCTCGTTTCAGTCTATTTGAAGATAGTGTTAGTGTCGGTGCAAGACAGTTGGACGGTTTGCGCCAAACATACTATACACTTAGAAATCGATTTGGACGCACCCGATGGTACTCCTTGGTGATGAGGCTCAAGTGAAAGCTCGTTCCGTTCCGTTTAGAGATGGTGCTAATCTTTCCGCAAGATAGGTGCGCGGTTTGCGCCGAACGTACCATAGGCTTGAAAATTGTTTTGGATGCACCCGATGGTACTCCTAGGGGATGAGGCTCAAGTGGAAGCTCGTTTCAGTCCGTTTGCATATAGTGCTAATCTTGACACAATATAGGTGCACAGTTTGCGCCAAACATACCATAGGCTCAGAAAACGTATTGAACGCACTAGAGGGAACTCCTAGGTGATATGGGTCTTGTGGAACCTCGTTTTGGTCTGTTTGGAGATAGTGCTAACCTTGACGCAAGATATGTGCACGGTTTCCACAAAACGTACCAGAGGCTCAAAAATTGTTTTGGACGCACCCAATGGAACTCCTAGGTGTCGAGGGTCAAGTGGAATCGCGTTTAAGTCTGTTTGGAGACAGGTTTAGTCTCGGTGCAAGATAATTGCACGGTCTGCGTGAAAGATACCATAGGCTCAGAAATCGTTTTGGACGCACCCGATGGTACTCCTAGGTGACGATGCTCAAGTGGAAGCTCGTTACGGTCTGACTGGAGATGGTGCTAATCTTGCGCAAGATAGGTGCACGGATTGCCGCAATATAGGTGCACGGTTTGCGCCAAACGTACCATAGGCTCAGAAAACGTATTGAACGCACTAGATGGAACTCCTAGGTGATGTGGGTCATGTGGAAGCTCATATTGGTCCGTTTGGGGATAGTGCTAACCTTGACGCAAGGTATGTGCACGGTTTGCACAGAACGACTTAGAGGCTCGAAAATCATTTTGGACGCACCCAATGGAACTCCTAGGTGTCCGGTGTCATGTGGAATCACTTTTAAGTCCATTTGGAGATAGGTTTAGTGTCGGTGCAAGATAATTGCACGGTCTGCGCCAAACATACCATGGGCTCGGAAATCATTTTGGACACACCCAATGGAACTCCTAGGTGACGAGGCTCAATTGAAAGCTTATTTTGGTCTATTTGGAGATAGTGCTAATCTTGACAAGGTGCACGGTTTGCGCTGAACCTACCGTAGGCTCATAAATCAGTTTGGACGCATCCGATGGAACTCCAAGGTGACGTGGGTCATGTGCAATCTCATTTCAGTCTATTTGGAGACAGCGTTAGTGTCGGTGCAAGATAGTTGGACGGTTTGCGCCAAACATACCATACACTCAGAAATCGATTTGGATGCACCCGATGGTACTCCTAGGTGACGAGGATCGAGTGGAAGTTCGTTTCATTCCATTTGGAGATGGTGCTAATCTTGCCATAAGATAGATGCACGGTTTGCGCTGAACGTACCATAGGCTCGAAAATCATTTTGGACGCACCCGGTGGTACTCCTAGGTGACAAGGCTCAAGTGGAAGCTCGTTTGAGCCTGTGTCGAGACAGTGCCAATCTTGACACAAGATAGGTGCGTAGTTTGTGCCTAGCATTCCATAGGCCCAGAAATCGTCTTGGACGCACCCGATGGAACTCCTAGGTGAGTGGGTAATGTGGAATCTTGTTTCGGTTCATTTGGAAACAGTATCAATGTCATTGCAATATAGGTGCACAATTTGCGCTGAACAACCCTAGGCTCGAAAATTATTTTGGATGCAGCCGAGGGTACTCCTAGGGGACGAGGCTCAAGTGGAAGCTCGTTTCAGTACGTTTGCGGATAGTGCTAATCTTGATGCAATATTGATGCCCGGTTTGCGCCAAACGTACCTTTGGCTCGGAAAAAGTATTGAACGCACTAGATGGAACTCCTAGGTGATGTGGGTCATGTGGAAGCTCGTTTTGGTCCGTTTAGAGATAGTGCTAACCTTGACGCAAGATATGTGCACAGTTTGTGCAGAACGTACCAGAGGCTCGAAAATCATTTTTGACGCACCTGATGATACTCCTAGGTGATGATGCTCAAGCGGAAGCTCGTTACGGTCCGATTGGAGATGGTGCTAAACTTGATGCAAGATAGGTGCATGGTTTGCGCCAAACATACCGTAGGCTTGGAAATCACTTTGGACATACCCAATGGAACTCCTGGGTGACGAGGCTTAAGTGGAAGCTCGTTTTGGACCGTTTGGATATAGTGCTAATCTTAACGAGGTGCACGATTTGCGTCGAACCTACCATAGGCTCATCAATCAGTTTGGACGCATCCAATGGAACTCCTAGGTGACGTGGGTCATGTGGAATCTCGTTTCAGTCTATTTGAAGATTGTGTTAGTGTCGGTGCAAGATAGTTAGACGGTTTGCGCCAAACATACCATACACTTAGAAATCGATTTGGACGCATCCGATGGTACTCCTAGGTGACAAGGCTCAAGTGAAAGCTCGTTCCGTTTCATTTAAAGATGGTGCTAATCTTGCCGCAAGATAGGTGCGCGGTTTGTGCTGAACGTACCATAGGCTTGAATTTTTTTTTGGATGCACTCGATGGTACTCCTAGGGGACGACGTTCAAGTGGAAGCTCGTTTCAGTCCGTTTGCAGATAGTGCTAATCTTGACGCAATATAGGTGCACGGTTTGTGTCAAACATACCATTGGCTCAGAAAACGTATTGAACAGACTAGATGGAACTCCTAGGTGATATGGGTTGTGTGCAAGCTCATTTTGGTCTGTTTGGAGATAGTGCTAACCTTGACGCAAGATATGTGCACGGTTTGCACAGAACGTACCAGAGGCTCAAAAATCGTTTTGACTGCACCCAATGGAACTCCTAGGTGTCGAGGGTCAAGTGGAATCATGTTTGAGTCTGTTTGGAGACAGGTTTAGTCTCAGTGCAAGATAATTGCACGGTGTGCGCCGAAGATACCATAGGCTCAGAAATCGTTTTGGACGCACCTGATGGTACTCCTAGGTGACGATGCTCAATTGCAAGCTTGTTACGGTCTGATTGGAGACGGTGCTAAACTTGATGCAAGATAGGTGCACAGTTTGTGCCAACCATACCATAGGCTCGGAAATCATTTTGGACACACCCAATGGAACTCCTAGGTGACGAGGCTGAAGTGGAAGCTCGTTTTGGTCCATTTGGAGATGGTGCTAATCTTGCCGCAAGATAGGTGCACAGATTACCCTGAACGTAACATAGGCTCGGAAATAGTTTTGGACACACCCAATGGAACTCCTAGGTGTCGAGGGTCACGTGGAATCGCGGTTAAGTCCGTTTGGAGACAGGTTTAGTGTCGGTGCAAGATAATTGCACGGTCTTCGCCAAAGATACCATAGGCTTAGAAATCAATTTGGATGCACCCGATGGTACTCCTTGGTGACGATGCTCAAGTGGAAGCTCGTTACGGTACGATTGGAGATGGTGCTAAACTTGATGCAAGATAGGTGCATGGTTTGCGCGAAACATACCATGGGCTCGAAAATCATTTTGGACACACCCAATGGAACTCCTAGGTGACAAGGCTCAATTGGAAGCTCGTTCTAGTCCGTTTGGAGATAGTGCTAATCTTGACAAGGTGCACAGTTTGCGCCGAACCTACCGTAGGCTCATAAATCGGTTTGGACGCATCCGATGGAACTCCTAGGTGATGTGGGTCTTGTGGAATCTCATTTCAGTCTATTTGGAGATAGTGTTAGTGTCGGTGCAAGATAGTTGGATGGTTTGCGCCAAACATACCATACACTCAGAAATCGATTTGGATGCACCCAATAGTACTCCTAGGTGATGAGGCTCATGTGAAAGCTCGTTTTGTTCTGTTTAGAGATGGTGCTAATCTTGCCGCAGGATAGGTGCAGGGTTTGCGCTGAACGTACCATAGGCTTGAAAATCATTTTGGATGCACCCGGTGGTACTCCTAGGTGACAAGGCTCAAGTGGAAACTCGTTTGAGTCCATTAGGATACAGTGCCAATCTTGACACAAGATAGGTGTGCAGTTTGTGCCTAGTGTTATGTAGGCTCGAAAATCATCTTGGACGCACCCGACGAAACTCTTAAGTGAGTGGGTCATGTGGAATCTTGTTTTGGTTCATTTGGAAACAGTGTCAGTGTCGTTGCAATATAGGTGCACGGTTTGCGCTAAACATACCATAGGCGTGAAAATTGTTTTGGATGCACCCGATGGTACTCCTTGGGGACGAGCCACAAGTGGAAGCTTGTTTCAGTCCGTTTGCAGATAGTTCTAATCTTGATGCAATATAGGTGCACGGTTTGCACTAAACGTACCATAGGCTCAGAAAACGTATTGAACGCAATAGATGGAACTCCTAGGCGATGTGGGTCATGTGGAAGCTCAATTTGGTCCATTTGGGGATAGTGCTAACCTTGACGCAAGATATGTGCATGGTTTGCACAGAACGTACCAGAGGCTCGAAAATCGTTTTGGACGCACCCAATAGAACACCTAGGTGTCGGAGTTCATATGGAATCACGTTTAAGTCTATTTGGAGACAGGTTTAGTGTCGGTGCAAGATGATTGCACGGTCTGCGCCAAAGATACCGTAGGCTCAGAAATCGTTTTGGATGCACCCGATGGTATTCCTAGGTGACGATGTTCAAGTGGAAGCTCGTTACGGTCCCATTGGAGACGGTGGTAAACTTGATGCAAGATAGGTGCATGGTTTGCGCCAAACATACCATAGGCTCGAAAATCGTTTTGGACACACCCAATGGAGCTCCAAGGTGACGAGGCTCAAGTGGAAGCTCATTTTGGTCCATTTGGATATGGTGCTAATCTTACCGCAAGACAGGTGCACGGATTGTGTTCAACATAACATAGGCTCGAAAATCGTTTTGGATGCACCCAATGGAACTCCTAGGTGTCGAGGGTCATGTGGAATCTCGTTTAAGTCCGTTTGGAGACATGTTTAGTGTTAGTGCAAGATAATTGCACAGTCTGCGCCCAACATATCATGGGAGTCCTAGGAGATGAGGCTCAATTGGAAGGTCATTTTGGTCCGTTTGGAGATAGTGCTAATCTTGACGAGGTGCACGGTTTGCGCTGAACCTACCATAGGCTCAGAAATCGGTTTGGACGCATCCGATGGAACTCCTAGGTGACGTGGGTCATGTGGAATCTTGTTTTAGTCTATTTGGAGACAGTGTTAGTGTCGGTGCAAGATACTTGGACGGTTTGCGCCAAACATACCATACACTCAGAAATCGATTTGGACGCACCCGATGGTACTCCTAGGTGACGAGGCTCAAGTGGAAGCTCATTTCGTTCCATTTGGGGATGGTGCTAATTTTGCCGCAAGATAGGTGCACGGTTTGTGCTTAACGTACCATAGGCCCTAAAATAATTTTGGATGCACCCGGTGGTACTCCTAGGTGACAAGGCTCAAGTGGAAGCTCGTTTGAGTCCGTTTGGAGACAGTGCCAATCTTGACACAAGATAGGTGCGCAGTTTGTGCCTAGCATTCCATAGGCCCAGAAATCATCTTGGACGCAGCCGATGGAACTCCACTGTGAGTGGGTCATGTGGAATCATGTTTCGGCTCATATGGAAACAATGTTAGTGTCATTGCAATATAGGTGCACGGTTTGCGCTAAACATACCATAGGCTTGAAAATTGTTTTGGATGCACCCGATGGTACTCCTAGGGGACGAGGCTCAAGTGGAAGCACATTTCAGTATGTTTGCAGATAGTGCTAATCTTTACGCAATATAGGTGCCCGGTTTGCGCCAAACGTACCACAGGCTTGGAAAACGTGTTGAACGCACTAGATGGAACTCCTAGGTGATGTAGGTCATGTGGAAGCTCGTTTTGGTCCGTTTAGAGATAGTGCTAACCTTGACGCAAGATATGTGCATGGTTTGTGCAGAATGTACCGGAGGCTCGAAAATCATTTTGGACGCACCTAATGGAACTCCTAGGTGTCGGGGGTCATGTGGAATCGCGTTTAAGTCTGTTTGGAGACAGGTTTAGTGTCGGTGTAGGATAATTGCACGGTCTGCGCCAAACATACCATAGGCTCAGAAATTATTTTGGATGCACCCGATGGTACTCCTAGGTGACGTTGCTCTAGTGGAAGCTCGTTACGGTCCGATTAGAGATGTTGCTAAACTTGATGCAATATAGGTGCATGGTTTGCGCCAAACGTACCATAGGCTCGAAAAACGTATTGAACGCACTAGATGGAACTCCTAGGTGATGTGGGTCATGTGAAAGCTCGTTTTGGTCCGTTTGGAGATAGTGCTAACCTTGAAGCAAGATATGTGCATGGTTTGCGCCAAACATACCATAGGCTCAGAAATCATTTTGGACGCATCCGATGGAACTCCTAGGTGATGTGGGTCATGTGGAATCTTGTTTCGGTTTGTTTGGAAACAGTGTTGGTGTCGTTGCTAATAGGTGCACGGTTTGCGCTGAACATACCACAGGCTCGAAAATTATTTTGGATGCACTAGATGGTACTCTGAGGGGACGATGCTCAGGTGGAAGCTCGTTTTAGTCTATTTGTAGATATTGCTTATCTTGACACAATATAAGAGCACGGTTTGCGCCAAATAAATGACAGGCTTGGAAAACGTATTGAACACACTAGATGGAACTCCTTGGGGATGTGGGTCAAGTGGAAGCTCGTTTTGGTCCATTTGGAGATAGTGCTAACCTTCACGCAAGATATGTTTACGGTTTGCACAGAACGTAAAAGAGGCTCAAAAATCATTTTGGACGCACCCAATGGAACTCCTAGGTGTCGGGGGTCATGTGGAATCACGATCAAGTCCGTTTGGAGACAGGTTTATGTCGGTGCAAGATAATTGCACGGTCTGCGCCAAAGATACCATGGGCTCTAAAATCGTTTTGGATGCACCCGATGGTACTCCTAGGTGACAATGCTCAAGTGGAAGCTCGTTGCGGTCCGATTGGAGATAGTGCTAAACTTTATGCAAGATAGGTGCATGGTTTGCGCCAAACATACCATAGGCTCAGAAATCATTTTGGACACACCCAATGGAACTCCTAGGTGACGAGGCTCAAGTGAAAGCTCGTTTTGGTTCGTTTGGAGATAGTGCTAATCTTGACGAGGTGCACGGTTTGCGCCAACCCTACCATAGTCTTAGAAATCGATTTGAACGCATCCGATGGAACTCCTAGGTGACGTGGGTCATGTGGAATCTTGTTTCGGTTCATTTAGAAACAGTGTCAGTGTCGTTGCAATATAGGTGCATGGTTTGCGCTGAACATACCATAGGCTCGAAAATTATTTTGGATGCACCCGATGGTACTCCTAGGGGACGATGCTCAAGTGGAAGGTCATTTCAGTGTGTTTGTAGATAGTGCTTATCTTGACAAAATATAAGTGCACGGTTGGCGCCAAACATACGATAGGCTTGGAAAATGTATTGAACGCACTAGATGGAACTCCTTGGTGATATGGGTCATGTGGAAGCTCGTTTTGGTCCGTTTGGAGATAGTGCTAACCTTGAAGCAAGATATGTGCACGGTTTGCGCCAAACATACCATAGGCTCAGAAATCATTTTGGACGCATCCGATGGAACTCCTAGGTGATGTGGGTCATGTGGAATCTTGTTTCGGTTTGTTTGGAAACAGTGTTGGTGCCGTTGCTAATAGGTGCACGGTTTGCGCTGAACATACCACAGGCTCGAAAATTATTTTGGATGCACTAGATGGTACTCTGAGGGGACGATGCTCAGGTGGAAGCTCGTTTTAGTCTATTTGTAGATATTGCTTATCTTGACACAATATAAGAGCACGGTTTGCACCAAATAAATGATAGGCTTGGAAAACGTATTGAACACACTAGATGGAACTCCTTGGGGATGTGGGTCAAGTGGAAGCTCGTTTTGGTCCATTTGGAGATAGTGCTAACCTTCACGCAAGATATGTTTATGGTTTGCACAGAACGTAAAAGAGGCTCAAAAATCATTTTGGACGCACCCAATGGAACTCCTAGGTGTCGGGGGTCATGTGGAATCACGATCAAGTCCGTTTGGAGACAGGTTTATGTCGGTGCAAGATAATTGCACGGTCTGCGCCAAAGATACCATGGGCTCTAAAATCGTTTTGGATGCACCCGATGGTACTCCTAGGTGACAATGCTCAAGTGGAAGCTCGTTGCGGTCCGATTGGAGATAGTGCTAAACTTTATGCAAGATAGGTGCATGGTTTGCGCCAAACATACCATAGGCTCAGAAATCATTTTGGACACACCCAATGGAACTCCTAGGTGACGAGGCTCAAGTGAAAGCTCGTTTTGGTTCGTTTGGAGATAGTGCTAATCTTGACGAGGTGCACGGTTTGCGCCAACCCTACCATAGTCTTAGAAATCGATTTGAACGCATCCGATGGAACTCCTAGGTGACGTGGGTCATGTGGAATCTTGTTTCGGTTCATTTAGAAACAGTGTCAGTGTCGTTGCAATATAGGTGCATGGTTTGCGCTGAACATACCATAGGCTCGAAAATTATTTTGGATGCACCCGATGGTACTCCTAGGGGACGATGCTCAAGTGGAAGGTCATTTCAGTGTGTTTGTAGATAGTGCTTATCTTGACAAAATATAAGTGCACGGTTGGCGCCAAACATACGATAGGCTTGGAAAATGTATTGAACGCACTAGATGGAACTCCTTGGTGATATGGGTCATGTGGAAGCTCGTTTTGGTCCGTTTGGAGATAGTGCTAACCTTGACGCAAGATATGTTCACGGTTTGCACAGAACGTACCAGAGGCTCGAAAATTGTTTTGGATGCACCCGATGGTACTCCTAGGGGACGAGCCTCAAGTGGAAGCTCATTTCAGTCCGTTTGCAAATAGTGCTAATCTTGACGCAATATAGGTGCACGGTTTGCGCCAAACGTACCATAGGCTCAGAAAACGTATTGAACGCACTAGATGGAACTCCTAGGTGATGTGGGTCATGTGAAGCTCATTTTGGTCCGTTTGGAGATAGTGCTAACCTTGACGCAAGATATGTGCACAGTTTGCACAGAACGTACCAGAGACTCGAAAATCATTTTGGACGCACCCAATGGAACTCCTATGTGTCGGCGATCATGTGGAATCATGTTTAAGTCCGTTTGGAGAGAGGTTTAGTGTCGGTGCAAGATAATTGCATGGTCTGCGCCAAACATACCATAGGCTCAGAAATTGTTTTGTACACACCCGATGGTACTCCTAGGTGATGATGCTCAAGTGGAAGCTCGTTATGGTCTGATTGGAGATGGTGCTAAACTTGAAGCAAGAAATGTGCACGGTTTGCGCCAAACATACCATAGGCTTGGAAATCGTTGTGGACACACCCAATGGAACTACTAGGTGACGAGGCTCAAGTGGAAGCTCATTTTGGTCCGTTTGGATATGGTGCTAATCTTGCCGCAAGATAGGTGCACGGTTTGCGTTGAACATACCATAGGCTCGGAAATCATCTTGGACGCACCCAATGGAACTCCTTGGCGTTGGGGTTCATGTGGAATCTCGTTTAAGTTCGTTTGGAGATAGGTTTAGTGTCGGTGCAAGATAATTGCATGGTCTGCGCCAAACATACCATAGGCTCAGAAAACATTTTGGTCGCAGCCGATGGTACTCCTAGGTGATGATGCTCAAGTGGAAGCTCGTTGCGGTCCGATTGGAGATGGTGCTAAACTTGATGCAAGATAGGTGCATGATTTGCGCCAAACAAACCATAGGCTCAGAAAATCATTTTGGACACACCCAATGGAACTCCTAGGTGACAAGGCTCAAGTGGAAGCTCGTTTTGGTGCTAAACTTGATGCAAGATAGTGCTAATCTTGACAAGGTGCACGGTTTGCGCCAAACCTACCATAGGCTCATAAATCGGTTTGGACGATCCGATGGAACTCCTAGGTGACGTGGGTCATGTGGAATCTTATTTCGGTTTATTTGGAAATAGTGTCGGTGTCGTTGCAATATAGGTGCATGGTTTGTGCTGAACATACCATAGGCTCAAAAATTATTTTGGATGCACCCGATGGTACTCCTAGGGGACGATGCTCAAGTGGAAGCTCGTTTCAGTCCGTTTGTAGATAGTGCTTATCTTGACATAATATAAGTGCACGGTTGGCGCCAAACGTACGATAGGCTTGGACAATGTATTGAACGCACTAGATGGAACTCCTTGGTGATGTGGGTCATGTGGAAGCTCGTTTTGGTCCGTTTGGAGATAGTGCTAACCTTGACGCAAGATATGTTCACGGTTTGCACAGAACGTTCTAGAGGCTCGAAAATCGTTTTGGACGCACCCAATGGAACTCTTAGGTGTCGGGGGTCATGTGGAATCACGTTTAAGTCCGTTTGGAGACAAGTTTAGTGTCGTTGCAAGATAATTGCAAGGTCTGCGCCAAAAATACCATAGGCTCAGAAATCGTTTTGGACGCACCCGATGGTACTCCTAGGTGACGATGCTCAAGTGGAAGCTCATTACGGTCCGATTGGACATGGTGCTAAACTTGATACAAGATAGGTGCACGGTTTGCGCCAAACATACCATAGGCTCCGAAATCATTTTGGACACACCCAATGGAACTCCTAGGTGACGAGGCTCAAGTGGAAGCTCGTTTTGGTTCGTTTGGAGATGGTGCTAATCTTGCTGCAAGATAGGTGCACGGTTTGCGCTGAACGTACCATAGGCTCGAAAATCATTTTGGACACACCTAATGGAACTCCTAAATGTCGGGGGTCATGTGGAATCTCGTTTAAGTCCGTGTGGAGACAGGTTTAGTGTCGGTGATAGATAATTGCACGGTCTGCGCCAAACATACCATAGGCTCATAAATCATTTTGGACGCACCCGATGGTACTCCTAGGTGGCGATGCTCAAGTGGAAGCTCGTTATGGTCCGATTGGAGATGGTGCTAAACTTGATGAAAGATAGGTGCAAGGTTTGCGCCAAACAGACCATAGGCTTGGAAATCATTTTGGACACACCCAATGGAACTCCTAGGTGACGAGGCTCAAGTGGAAGCTCGTTTTGGTCCATTTAGAGATAGTGCTATTCTTGATGAGGTGCACGGTTTGCGTCGAACCTACCATAGGCTCATAAATCAGTTTGGACGCATCCGATAGAACTCCAAGTTGACGTGGGTCATGTGGAATCTTGTTTCAGTCTATTTAGAGACAGTGTTAGTGTCGGTGCAAGATAGTTGGACGGTTTTCGCCAAACATACCATACTCCTAAGTGACGATGCTCAAGTGCAAGCTCGTTTCATTCCGTTTAGAGATGGTGCCAATCTTGCCGCAAGATAGGTGCACGGTTTGCGCCGAACGTACCATAGGCTCGAAAATTCTTTTTGGATGCACCCGATGGTACTCCTAGGGGCTCAAGTGGAAGCTCGTTTCAGTCCGTTTGCAAATAGTGCTCATCTTGACGCAATATAGGTGCACGGTTTGCGCCAAACGTACCATAGGCTCAGAAAACGTATTGAACGCACAAGATGGAACTCCTAGGTGATGTGGGTCATGTGAAGCTCGTTTTGGTCCGTTTGGAGATAGTGCTAACCTTGACGCAAGATATGTGCACAGTTTGCACAGAACGTACCAGAGACTCGAAAATTATTTTGGACGCACCCAATGGAACTCCTAGGTGTCGGGGATCATGTAGAATCGCGTTTAAGTCCGTTTGCAGTGAGGTTTAGTGTCGGTGCAAGATAATTGCACGGTCTGCGCCAAACATACCATAGGCTCAGAAATTGTTTTGTACACACCCGATGGTACTCCTAGGTGACGATGCTCAAGTGGAAGCTCGTTACGGTCTGATTGCAGATGGTGCTAAACTTGAAGCAAGAAATGTGCATGGTTTGCGCCAAACATACCATAGGCTTGAAAATCGTTGTGGACACACCCAATGGAACTACTAGGTGACGAGGCTCAAGTGGAAGCTCGTTTTGGTCCATTTGGATATGGTGCTAATCTTGCCGCAAGATAGGTGCACGGTTTGCGTTGAACATACCATAGGCTCGGAAATCATTTTGGACGCACCCAATGGAACTCCTCAGTGTCGGGGTTCATGTGGAATCTTGTTTAAGTTCATTTGGAGACAGGTTTAGTGTCGGTGCAAGATAATTGCATGGTCTACACCAAACATACCATAGGCTCAGAAATCATTTTGGACGCAGCCGATGGTACTCCTAGGTGACGATGCTCAAGTGGAAGCTCGTTGCGGTCCGATTGGAGATGGTGCTAAACTTGATGCAAGATAGGTGCATGGTTTACGCCAAACATACTGTAACACCCCTGGGTGTTAAGCATGCATTATCATTCAAAGCATAAGCATTCAGCATCATTGCATGATTAACATTAATTGATTTGTAGCTCTTTCAAATTTAATGGGAAAAACAAATAAATGGGAACCCTAATTTTGGTATGAGTGTTAAAAAGTTGGTGAACTTTTGAGAAGTAGCAATTTTAAATAATCTAGAATAAATCAACTTGATTATTGGAGCAAAATTTTGAATTCAAGTTTTCCTCAAATTCTGTTTTAAAAATATTCTAAGTAAATGAGTTTTTGATTTTAAAATTAGCTTTAAATCTCAAATTCAAAATCTATTGAGAATTTCGAAAAGTGCTCTATATGAAAGTTGTAGAGAATAAAATTTTGAACAACTTTTATTTTGGGCCAAATTTCTGAAAACCTCTTTTTCATCTCCAAATTCAATTTTGAAACAAAGAATTAAATCTGGAAAATAATTTGAAAAAGAAAAATCAGATTTTCGCCTTAGTGGGCTTCGGCTTCCCTTTCGGCCCAGCCTCGCTGGCGGCCCGGCCCGCGCCCGCGTCGTCTCCCTCCCGCCCCCGCGCGCGCGCGCCCGCGCGTGGCGTCGTGGCGCCGCGGCAGCGCTCGGTCGCCGCGTGGCCGCACGCCGTCGGAGCTGCGCGACACGCGCCCCTGTGGCCCCCGCAGCGTCCGCGCCCGCTTACCCCCCCTCCGCGCGCTCGTCCTCCTCGGATTGCCCCTCCATTCTCTCCCTCGCCCGCCCGCAGCAGCAGCAGCAGAGCTCCGCCTCGCCATCGCCGGCTCCCGAGCTCCGCAACCGCCTTAGCCGCCGCTCCGGCTCACCGCCTCCGCCTCCGTCTTCACCCTCGCTGCGCCTTGTCGTTGCGCGTCCGGTGCTCGCCACAGCCCGCCAGGATTCGGCCTCCCTCCGCGGTAATAGCTCGCCGGAGTTCCGGCCGAGCTCACCGGAGCAACCCGCTCCGTGGGCCGCACCCCTCCACGCCACTTCTCGCCCACTTCTCGAGCGCACGAGCACCGCACTTGCACCACGAGTCTCACTGACCTCACCGCGCGGCTCCTCTCGGTCGGAGTTGGCCGGCCGACGGCATCCCGCGCCACCGAGCCGCCATGCACGCCGGCGAGCTCGATGCCGAGCTCGTCTGGCCACCCACTGGGCACCACTGGGTTCGCGTCGGTGAGAGGAGCACGATGGTGCCCTCCCCATCGTCGGAGGACTCGCCGGCGGCGAGATCCCGGCGGTCTGCGCCGCCCCTGACCGACTGCGGCTGACGGGTGGGCCCGTCTGACCCATGGGTCCCGCCTGTCTGTCTCAGTGTTTCGGTTTCGTGTGTCACAGCGGGGTGCACGTAGCGTTTAAAGCCAGTTTTGATTTTCGGTTTTAAAGAAATTGATTTCCAGAAAATCTGAAAAAGGCTTCTAAAAATTGTATCTCAAGTTTTATAGCTCCAAAAATCATGAAACAAATTGTGAAATGTTCCTTTTGAATAGATCTACAGTTTAAAAATATCTCATGTGATTTTTGTGACACTCTACTGTGCATTTTTATTTAATTGTTATAAATGCTGATATCTTAGAAAAAGTGTAGTAAATAAAATAATAAAGGGAAAAATGTGATTCTTGTGGCATTAATCTTTAATTGTGATATACTTTCTAGGAAAAATATTAGTGAAGCATGTTCTGTGGAAAAATGTTGAAGTGTAGTTCAAATGCTTTTAATCAGTAATATCTGTTATTTTTATTATAGAGAAAAATTTGTATACAACATACATCTGATAATTTTTGTAGTATGTTGGTTTACTGTTAGTAACCTAAGAAAATTGTGAAATCTGTTGTTTGACACTTTTTCTAGTATAAAATAAATTCATGCTCACAATTAGACTATAGCTTGTTTATTTTGTACAGGCAGTTTTACTTGTGCAATTCTCATGAAAATTTAGTGGTAGGTTAGTTAGGGTAAGAGTAGTCTACTGTAATTTTTGTAGATTTTTATCTACACCAGAGATAGGTGTTGTTGTGTAACCCTAGCTAAATAGGAAATAAAAGATTATTCTTTATGAGAAATTGAGAGAAATAAAATATGTTTGGTGTATCTTTGAAGCATCATTATGCCTTGCTGATGTTATGGATGAGCTAGGTTGGTAAGCTTTGGTAGCTTAGGTTCAATTGTATGTGTAGATGGTAGCCTAACTAATAGAAGGATAAGGTGTATGTTTTAGGTTACATGTTCTTGGATGATGTTGACTACCTTGTAGAAGAAATAATTATGTTCAAACTACTCATTACATGTGCTCATCTGCATCTCATGTCATCAAAGCACTCCACCGCAATTAGATGCATTCTTCACATGTTTCCTTATGCACTTGCATCATACAGGATCGCAGGAGGAGTTGCAGGCAGCAGTTCCGGAGGAGCAGGCTTGGACGGATCAGCAGGAACCCCAGGCACAGGAGGTGCCCGAGGAGGAAGAGTCAGGCGAGGAACTGCCAGAGTGCGTCGATCACCACCCTAGTTCGTTCGAAAAAGGCAAGCCCCGGAGCATTTTAAGCCTCCTAAATTTATAAAAAGTTATTTCTTAATGCATGAGTCGTAGTTATATATTGTTGCATTAAGTTATAGGAGTTGAATGAAACCGTTGTTGCATTACTATCCTTGTCCACCAGATTACTGTTACCTTATTAGGTCAGGATCGAGTAAATTGCTTAGCCATGCTTAGACCGATAAAAGTCGGGTGATTGCCTGTCACCTGCGAGCTATAGGTGAATACCTGGCTATGGTTAGCAGTATTGGGAATCTTGATAAGTAACCAAGTGTTAATGGATAAACGGAGACCAGGCGGAGTCTTATAGGGTTTTGGACTATAGTGATTCCGTCTGTGTCGATTAAGGACCGATCGTTGCTCGTCCCTCTTGTCATGTTGAACGCATGCCTCACATTTAGTTGGCCGAATAAAGTACCTTTCGACCGCGAAGCTAGCGACACTTTTTGAGCCGGGATAAACTCGGGTTGGCAGACTGGCGTTGAAGGGGGTGTATGGGGACGCGAAGAGTGAGCCCAAGGTGCGTCCTGGCAGTCGGGCGGTCCCTGGGTAGTGCGATCCATGATTGTTATCCCGCGGCTTCTTGGAAAGTGTCATTGGTGATCTACGCAACCCTGACGGGGGAAGCATGGTTTGTGTGAGGAATAAATCTCCAGCTGGATAGGAATTCGATTCGAATCGCCGTCGCTCCCGGTTAGTGAGCACTTGACTCGAGCTATGGCATCGTAGTATTAATGATGGAACACGGATGGTTATGTGTATAATGTTGGAAATGCTAAACCTGAGATGGTAACCTTTGATGTTAATGGTTAATCAAGTGATTGCTTTAGCATAGGTGCTTACCTGGATTGAATAGGTTATAGTAAATATGATGCAAAAAGGACTTAAATGAGTTTACTCATAACAACTGGTGCTTTTCGCAAAGGAGTCAAGCCAATCCAGTTTTCATAGCCTTGCATGCTCCTTGGTGTCATGTTATTTCTGGTTTTTGACGGGTAAGTCTAGCTGAGTACATTCTCGTACTCAGGGCGTTGTTCCCATTGTTGTTGCAGATGGTCAGATGTACTACGGGTACTGCTCCAACTGTCTGTATCCGGCGATGGGTGACAACTAGGACCTTGGGCAAGGGTCTTTCTGTTAGTCTTATCTACTGCTTTTGTGGACCATGACTATCGACTGGCACTGTAACTAAACTAAGTGTGTGTGCGTAAAGTTATTTGCTTCCGCTACTTTATGTTAGACTATGTTGTAATAACTTCTATTTCCGAACTCCGATGTATCTTACCTTTATGATCAGATTTATGTATCGTGTGAATTGTGGCTGCTAAATCAGTACGATCTTGGTTGTATGTTAGTGGTTTTGAAATCCTTCGGGATTTCACGGAATCTCGAGTTATACGGGCTTAAGTTTGTTAAATTAACCGCCTTGGTGGAAGATTTTCTTACTTAATTTCGTATAATTACGTTGATCCGTTACAGCTGGCATCGGAGCATGGTTTAGCATGCTACTGTTCACATGAGTATTTAAAAATAAAACTGTGTTTTCAAATAAGCTCTTGAACTTAAAAGTGTGCCAGTGGTCATATCCTTTATGCCCGATAAGGACTCTAGGTGGCTTAATTAAGTACTAACTTGGGGGTTTGCATCATATTTTAAATTTCGTCGCTCATACGGCGTGCTATGGTATGAGTGCCATTCACTTGAGTGGTAATGTATGGATCCTTTACCTCTACGCCTTGGTAAGTGAGAGTTGTGAGTGCATGGTCGGATACACTGCCGATCTAGGGGAGTGCTTATGTGATACCAAAATACTTACTTGCCCTGCGCATGTTCATATGAGGGTATCCAAATTGTGGGGAATTCCGTCATGCAGTGACGATGCCGTCAATAGGACGACGATTCGGGTAGTTGTTACCGTTATACTCGTATCTGGGGATGCGTGTAGAGCGAGTAACTTACTTTACTGCTTTCTGCACATTTTCATACTGTGAGGTTTGGGCTGAAGTGATTTCCTTTCTGCAGGTACATAACAACGCTTTCGAGTAGTACGTGTTAGTTACGTTACGAGAGATCGTTGTATGCCACCGATTATGCCGTTAATAGTCATTAGTTTTCTAAGTTTGTGAGGACGTACTGAACGTGCATGCATCATGTGTGCATTTCATTCATGGCACTGTTCCTCCCCTTATAAGTTGATTATCTCATTTTGATAAAAATGCCAACTTAAAAATCTGTTCTCACCATGGAAATAAAATTTTTGCTACAGATGGCACGTACCAAGCAGACCGCTCGCAAGTCCACCGGCAGAGCTCCCCGTCATCAGCTTGCTCCGCGCACTCGCCAGCGTCACACTTTTCTTGGGGAGTTTGGGATGCCTACACTCTTGTGGAGAGTGCTCAGCTATGTAGGCTATCATGATGGGATGGAGCCCCGATATTTTTGGTCAAATGAGCGGTTGGGTGAAGGACTTTTGGTGACTGTGGAAGCAGTAGTTCGTCCCCGAGGTGATGGTTCTGAGTGGACCGGTTGGCGTTTTGAGTCAACTGGCAGGACCCCTGAAGAAGCCGCTGAGAGGGCAGCCTTTGGAATCCTGAGAGATATCATGGATCGTTTTCCTCAGGAGTTGGCAGCAACTATAGCGGGAGTCTTTCCGAGGGGCAACCCCTCCACTGACTCGTGGCAGCAAGCCAGGGGCAGGTCTCGGGAGATTAGCGCAGCAGAGGCACAGAACAGTGACAACCCCGCTATGAGTGCCATGTTCGCAGTGATGAGGGCCTTCGATGGAGTGGAAGGTAGTCTGAGGCGTGTTTCTAGTGCTCTTGGTCAGGCTCGCGATGACCGCCGTCAGCTTCAGAGAGATCACGACGCCGAGATTGAGAGGCTCACTGCTGAGACGGCTCAGTTGACTCGTCAGAGAGATCAGGCCACCCAGAGGACTATGACTTTTGAGGGGGATGTACGTGCCCTGAGAGAGCAGCTTGGACGACTGACCACCGCCCACAGGAATGCTGAGAGCATGTTGGCTCATGTGCTCCATCAGAGGAATGAAGCCTGGTCCGCAGAGAATGTGTTGAGAGCTAGACAGTTTGAGCTCGAGCAGCGACTGGCTGATGCCGAAGAGTACAATGATAACTTGCATGAAGAGGTCCATCGGCTGAACAATCAGCTTAACCCTTATGACCTTCCTGGCGCAGCAGAGATGGATTTGGATGCAGACGAAGATCCTGAAGAGCCCGTGGCGCCAGCTGAGGAGCACGACGACGCTGCAGTCGGCGACAACGCCAACGTCTCTGACCTAGATAGCGATCACGATGAGTAGGCTAGTAGTTGTTGCACTAGCTACTAGGTTCCGTTTGCATGGTCTTTTGCTTGTTAGCACTTTGGACATGTAATAATGAGTAGAAAGACTAAAGCTTGATGTAAGGTTGGAAAGTTTGGATGTGTTTGTGGCGGTATCCGAACATCCAAGGTCCAGTGTATGTATGCTGGCAACTTGGTTGTAATGGACGCGATGTGTGTGCTTTAAGTAATATAATTAGTGATGTTGTGTTAATTGGAATGACTTATTGTGCCCCTGTTTTATTGTATGAATTTATTCTCTCCAGTGAATTCAGTTCGGCATGATTTTTCATTCGGTCGCGATTCCTACAACATCACCTAATAATTACTGTTGCTGAAACATGCAGATGCCGAACACTCGTCGTACCGTGTATGGTACCGCTGAGGCTGGTGGAAGTGCAGCTGCTAATGATGACCGTGATCCACCACCGCCTCCTCCACCTTACACTGCGGAACAGTTTTTCGCCCAATTTTTGGGAAGCCAACGAAACATGGAGAGCATGCAACAGAATATGGAAGCGGCGCTGCGCAGTATTGCAGATAATACCCGTCGGGGGATAAACCCGGTAGGTCACGAAGCAAATCCGTACAGCAGTTTCAAGGACTTCATGGATACTCGTCCACCGATCTTCAAGGAAGCCGCAGAACCTTTAGATGCAGAAGAGTGGATTAATACGATGGAAGATAAGTTTCGTGTCTTAAGAATGACTGAGGTGTTGAAGACTGAGTACGCAGCTCATCAGCTTCAAGGTCCGGCAGGAATGTGGTGGAAGCATCACCGCACCACTTTTCCTCCCCATGCCCATATCTCTTGGAGGGAGTTCACTGAAGCCTTCCGTGGAACGTACATTCCACCTGGTCTGACCGAGATGAAGCTTGGGGAATTCCTGGCATTAAATCAAGGCACGAAGACTGTGACTCAATACCTGCATGCCTTTAATAACCTGAGCCGTTATGCTCCGGACATGGTGGATACTGATGCCAAGAAGATCGCTAGTTTCAAGAGAGGCCTGAGTCCCAAGATGATGAAACATGTGGGTACAAACATGAGGACTAGTTTCAATGACTTCGTTAGCGACTGTTTGAAGCAAGAGAAGAACAACCATGTGTATGCTGCTTCCAAGATCCGTAAGAGGGCTTTCGAGTCGGGTTCGTCTCAGTCCCGGACCCCAGTAGCCAACCGCCCGGCTTATCGATCGCCTGCCCCAGGTGCAAGGTTTAGGCCACCGCAAAGGAGGAATCAGAATGCTCAGCCACCCCAGAGGAACCAGAAGCCGTTCAAGATGGCATTGCCTCAAGCAAAGGCAGGACAAGGCAGTTCATCTGGAACTGTGGCTCAGGTGAAGGGACCGTGCTTCAACTGCAACCAACCTGGACACTTTGCAAAGTATTGTCCCTACCCTAAGAAACAGCAAACGCAGTATCAAGCTCGTGTGCACCACACCACTGTGGATGACATCCCTGAGGGAGAACCGGTGACAGCTGGTATGTTTTCTATCAACAATCATCCTGCAGTAGTTTTGTTTGATTCCGGATCATCTCATTCCTTTGTAAGTCAAGCATTCGCTAAGAGACATGAGCAAAAGATAGTTGAATTGGAATGTGCATATAAAATCAGTTCAGCTGGGGCTGATCTGTTGACTAATCAGATTGTTCAGGGAGTAACCCTAAACATATCGAACCGGCAATATAAACTTAACCTGATAGTCATGCCAGGGTTAGTTTTGGATGTGATCATGGGAATGAACTGGATGAATCAAATGGGAGTTGTAATTGATGTTGGAGGAAGGAGTATCTCTCTTAAGGAACCCAGTGGGGAAGGCACCTTTCGGGTGATCCTACCTCGGAGGGTAGACCTAGCTAGCACATCTTGTGCGGTACAAACTACTCTGCTAGTCCAGATTCCAGTGGTCTGTGAGTTTCCAGATGTGTTTCCAGAGGAGTTACCTGGACTCCCACCAGACCGGGAGGTTGAGTTTGCCATTGAGTTAATTCCAGGAACAGCACCGATTTCAAGAAGGCCTTATCGGATGCCTCCCAATGAGTTAGTAGAACTGAAAAAAGCAACTTCAGGATTTGCTAAGGAAAGGGTTTGATTCGTCCCAGCTCGTCCGAATGGGGATGCCCCGCTCTGTTTGTGAAAAAGAAGAAGGATAACTCCTTACGCATGTGCGTGGATTATCGGCCACTGAATGCAGTGACAATTAAAAACAAGTATCCTCTTCCTCGGATTGATATCTTGTTTGACCAATTGTCCAAAGCCAAAGTGTTCTCTAAAATAGATCTGAGATCAGGGTACCACCAGATAAAGATTAGGCCGCAGGATGTGCCTAAGACTGTGTTCTCTACCAGATATGGTTTGTACGAGTATCTTGTCATGTCCTTCGGATTGACAAATGCTCCTGCATATTTTATGTACCTGATGAATTCGGTTTTCATGCCCGAGTTGGACAAGTTTGTGATAGTGTTCATTGATGACATACTGATATACTCAGAAAATGAAGAAGAACATGCGGAACACCTCAGGATAGTCTTGACTAGACTCAGAGAACATCGACTGTATGCTAAGTTCAGCAAGTGTGAGTTCTGGCTTAGGACAGTTCCTTTTCTCGGCCACGTGTTGTCCGAAAATGGCATTTCTGTCGACCCCAGTAAGGTACAAGAGGTTATGAACTGGAAGTCACCAATTTCGGTTAACGAAGTTCGCAGTTTTCTTGGTTTAGCCGGTTACTACCGTCGCTTCATACCAGATTTCTCGAAGATTGCCAAACCAATGACAAGCCTGTTACAGAAGGATCATAAGTTTGTATGGACAGAGGAGTGCGAAGTAGCCTTCCGTAACTTGCGGATGTTGTTGACCACTGCTCCTGTTCTGGCCTAGCCAGATATAGAAAAGCCGTTTGATGTTTTCTGTGACGCATCCAAGTATGGGTTAGGATGTGTGCTAATGCAAAATGGAAAAGTCGTTGCTTACGCCTCACGGTAATTGAGGAAGCATGAAGTTAACTACCCTACACATGATTTAGAGCTTGCAGCAGTGGTGCATGCTCTAAAGATTTGGAGGCACTACCTGTTGGGTAATGTGTGTAACATCTTCACCGATCATAAGAGTCTCAAATACATCTTTACCCAATCTGAGTTGAACATGCGACAGCGGAGATGGTTAGAGTTGATAAAGGACTATAATCTGAACGTGCACTATCACCCTGGAAAGGCTAATGTAGTAGCAGATGCACTGAGCAGAAAATCCCATGCTATTGATGTGCAACCGTTGTTTGAAGAAGGGTTCAATTTGTTACATCCTGCTGTGTTGCATAATGTTCAGGTCAGTTGTACTCTGGAAAGCCAGATTATTGATGGTCAGAAAACAGATAAGGGAATCTTTCATATTAAAGAAAGGATGAAGAGAGAACCCACCAAACACTTTCGATTGGATGACCAAGGAGTGTTATGGTTCAAGGATCGCCTGGTAGTACCTAAGGATAGAGAGCTTAAGAACAAGTTGATGGATGAGGCCCATCGTTCTAAGTTATCTATTCACCCCGGAAGTAGTAAAATGTACCAAGAGTTGCGACCCTATTATTGGTGGACTAAGATGAAAAAGGAAATTGCAGCATACGTTGCTCGTTGCGACATGTGTTGTAGAGTTAAAGCTCTTCACATGAGACCTGCAGGACTTCTGCAACCCTTGTCGGTACCCGATTGGAAGTGGGACGATATAAGTATGGACTTTATCACTGGTCTCCCCACCACACAAAAAGGGCATGATTCTATTTGGGTAATAGTAGATCGTCTCACCAAGACAGCTCACTTTCTGCCTGTTAAGACGACATTCCGACCACCTCAATATGCAGAGAAGTACATTGCCGAGATTGTCCGATTGCACGGGATACCAAAAACGATTGTGTCCGATCGTGGTTCGCAGTTTACCTCTCACTTTTGGGAACATCTGCATCAAGGTTTGGGTACTAGTTTGATTCGTAGCACGGCTTACCACCCACAGACTGATGGGCAAACAGAAAGAGTTAATGCGGTACTAGAAGACATGCTTAGAGCTTGTGTACTATCATCCAGAGGCTCATGGGAATCCTGGTTACCGTTGGCAGAATTCGCTTACAATAACAGTTACCAAGAGAGTATCAAGATGGCACCTTTTGAAGCCTTGTATGGCAGGAAGTGCAGGACACCGTTAAATTGGGTAGAGCCTGGAGAAAGAAGGTTTTATGGAATTGATTTTGTCGAGGAGGCAGAGAAAAAGGTCCGTGTTATCCAACAAAACATGCAAGCTGCACAGTCTCGTCAGAAGAGTTATGCAGACAAGAGAAGAAGAGCATTGGAGTTCCAAGTAGGTGACTATGTCTATTTGAAAGTTACCCCAATGAAGAAGAAGCGGTTTGGAATCAAGAAGAAACTGTCTGCGAGATATATAGGACCATACCAGATCGTAGAGAAAAAGGGTCCCGTGGCGTACAAGTTGCAGTTACCAGAAGAGATGAGTTCGATATTTCCCGTTTTTCACGTATCCCAACTGAAGAAGTGTCTGCGTGTTCCAGAGGAGAGGATAGAACCTCAGGGTATTCGGATCAAGGCAGACTTGGAGTATCGCGAGCAACCGGTTCGAGTCCTGGATACTAAGGACCGAGTCACTCGAAATAAAGTGGTCACAACCTACAAGATTCAATGGAGCCACCATGATGAGAGCGATGCTTCTTGGGAAACGGGAGAATATCTTCAAACCGCGTATAAAGCTTTTTACGATAAGTGGTTCGTAACTCAAAATCTCGGGACGAGATTCTTATAAGGGGGGAGGGCTGTAACACCCCTGGGTGTTAAGCATGCATTATCATTCAAAGCATAAGCATTCAGCATCATTGCATGATTAACATTAATTGATTTGTAGCTCTTTCAAATTTAATGGGAAAAACAAATAAATGGGAACCCTAATTTTGGTATGAGTGTTAAAAAGTTGGTGAACTTTTGAGAAGTAGCAATTTTAAATAATCTAGAATAAATCAACTTGATTATTGGAGCAAAATTTTGAATTCAAGTTTTCCTCAAATTCTGTTTTAAAAATATTCTAAGTAAATGAGTTTTTGATTTTAAAATTAGCTTTAAATCTCAAATTCAAAATCTATTGAGAATTTCGAAAAGTGCTCTATATGAAAGTTGTAGAGAATAAAATTTTGAACAACTTTTATTTTGGGCCAAATTTCTGAAAACCTCTTTTTCATCTCCAAATTCAATTTTGAAACAAAGAATTAAATCTGGAAAATAATTTGAAAAAGAAAAATCAGATTTTCGCCTTAGTGGGCTTCGGCTTCCCTTTCGGCCCAGCCTCGCTGGCGGCCCGGCCCGCGCCCGCGTCGTCTCCCTCCCGCCCCCGCGCGCGCGCGCCCGCGCGTGGCGTCGTGGCGCCGCGGCAGCGCTCGGTCGCCGCGTGGCCGCACGCCGTCGGAGCTGCGCGACACGCGCCCCTGTGGCCCCCGCAGCGTCCGCGCCCGCTTACCCCCCCTCCGCGCGCTCGTCCTCCTCGGATTGCCCCTCCATTCTCTCCCTCGCCCGCCCGCAGCAGCAGCAGCAGAGCTCCGCCTCGCCATCGCCGGCTCCCGAGCTCCGCAACCGCCTTAGCCGCCGCTCCGGCTCACCGCCTCCGCCTCCGTCTTCACCCTCGCTGCGCCTTGTCGTTGCGCGTCCGGTGCTCGCCACAGCCCGCCAGGATTCGGCCTCCCTCCGCGGTAATAGCTCGCCGGAGTTCTGGCCGAGCTCACCGGAGCAACCCGCTCCGTGGGCCGCACCCCTCCACGCCACTTCTCGCCCACTTCTCGAGCGCACGAGCACCGCACTTGCACCACGAGTCTCACTGACCTCACCGCGCGGCTCCTCTCGGTCGGAGTTGGCCGGCCGACGGCATCCCGCGCCACCGAGCCGCCATGCACGCCGGCGAGCTCGATGCCGAGCTCGTCTGGCCACCCACTGGGCACCACTGGGTTCGCGTCGGTGAGAGGAGCACGATGGTGCCCTCCCCATCGTCGGAGGACTCGCCGGCGGCGAGATCCCGGCGGTCTGCGCCGCCCCTGACCGACTGCGGCTGACGGGTGGGCCCGTCTGACCCATGGGTCCCGCCTGTCTGTCTCAGTGTTTCGGTTTCGTGTGTCACAGCGGGGTGCACGTAGCGTTTAAAGCCAGTTTTGATTTTCGGTTTTAAAGAAATTGATTTCCAGAAAATCTGAAAAAGGCTTCTAAAAATTGTATCTCAAGTTTTATAGCTCCAAAAATCATGAAACAAATTGTGAAATGTTCCTTTTGAATAGATCTACAGTTTAAAAATATCTCATGTGATTTTTGTGACACTCTACTGTGCATTTTTATTTAATTGTTATAAATGCTGATATCTTAGAAAAAGTGTAGTAAATAAAATAATAAAGGGAAAAATGTGATTCTTGTGGCATTAATCTTTAATTGTGATATACTTTCTAGGAAAAATATTAGTGAAGCATGTTCTGTGGAAAAATGTTGAAGTGTAGTTCAAATGCTTTTAATCAGTAATATCTGTTATTTTTATTATAGAGAAAAATTTGTATACAACATACATCTGATAATTTTTGTAGTATGTTGGTTTACTGTTAGTAACCTAAGAAAATTGTGAAATCTGTTGTTTGACACTTTTTCTAGTATAAAATAAATTCATGCTCACAATTAGACTATAGCTTGTTTATTTTGTACAGGCAGTTTTACTTGTGCAATTCTCATGAAAATTTAGTGGTAGGTTAGTTAGGGTAAGAGTAGTCTACTATAATTTTTGTAGATTTTTATCTACACCAGAGATAGGTGTTGTTGTGTAACCCTAGCTAAATAGGAAATAAAAGATTATTCTTTATGAGAAATTGAGAGAAATAAAATATGTTTGGTGTATCTTTGAAGCATCATTATGCCTTGCTGATGTTATGGATGAGCTAGGTTGGTAAGCTTTGGTAGCTTAGGTTCAATTGTATGTGTAGATGGTAGCCTAACTAATAGAAGGATAAGGTGTATGTTTTAGGTTACATGTTCTTGGATGATGTTGACTACCTTGTAGAAGAAATAATTATGTTCAAACTACTCATTACATGTGCTCATCTGCATCTCATGTCATCAAAGCACTCCACCGCAATTAGATGCATTCTTCACATGTTTCCTTATGCACTTGCATCATACAGGATCGCAGGAGGAGTTGCAGGCAGCAGTTCCGGAGGAGCAGGCTTGGACGGATCAGCAGGAACCCCAGGCACAGGAGGTGCCCGAGGAGGAAGAGTCAGGCGAGGAACTGCCAGAGTGCGTCGATCACCACCCTAGTTCGTTCGAAAAAGGCAAGCCCCGGAGCATTTTAAGCCTCCTAAATTTATAAAAAGTTATTTCTTAATGCATGAGTCGTAGTTATATATTGTTGCATTAAGTTATAGGAGTTGAATGAAACCGTTGTTGCATTACTATCCTTGTCCACCAGATTACTGTTACCTTATTAGGTCAGGATCGAGTAAATTGCTTAGCCATGCTTAGACCGATAAAAGTCGGGTGATTGCCTGTCACCTGCGAGCTATAGGTGAATACCTGGCTATGGTTAGCAGTATTGGGAATCTTGATAAGTAACCAAGTGTTAATGGATAAACGGAGACCAGGCGGAGTCTTATAGGGTTTTGGACTATAGTGATTCCGTCTGTGTCGATTAAGGACCGATCGTTGCTCGTCCCTCTTGTCATGTTGAACGCATGCCTCACATTTAGTTGGCCGAATAAAGTACCTTTCGACCGCGAAGCTAGCGACACTTTTTGAGCCGGGATAAACTCGGGTTGGCAGACTGGCGTTGAAGGGGGTGTACGGGGACGCGAAGAGTGAGCCCAAGGTGCGTCCTGGCAGTCGGGCGGTCCCTGGGTAGTGCGATCCATGATTGTTATCCCGCGGCTTCTTGGAAAGTGTCATTGGTGATCTACGCAACCCTGACGGGGGAAGCATGGTTTGTGTGAGGAATAAATCTCCAGCTGGATAGGAATTCGATTCGAATCGCCGTCGCTCCCGGTTAGTGAGCACTTGACTTGAGCTATGGCATCGTAGTATTAATGATGGAACACGGATGGTTATGTGTATAATGTTGGAAATGCTAAACCTGAGATGGTAACCTTTGATGTTAATGGTTAATCAAGTGATTGCTTTAGCATAGGTGCTTACCTGGATTGAATAGGTTATAGTAAATATGATGCAAAAAGGACTTAAATGAGTTTACTCATAACAACTGGTGCTTTTCGCAAAGGAGTCAAGCCAATCCAGTTTTCATAGCCTTGCATGCTCCTTGGTGTCATGTTATTTCTGGTTTTTGACGGGTAAGTCTAGCTGAGTACATTCTCGTACTCAGGGCGTTGTTCCCATTGTTGTTGCAGATGGTCAGATGTACTACGGGTACTGCTCCAACTGTCTGTATCCGGCGATGGGTGACAACTAGGACCTTGGGCAAGGGTCTTTCTGTTAGTCTTATCTACTGCTTTTGTGGACCATGACTATCGACTGGCACTGTAACTAAACTAAGTGTGTGTGCGTAAAGTTATTTGCTTCCGCTACTTTATGTTAGACTATGTTGTAATAACTTCTATTTCCGAACTCCGATGTATCTTACCTTTATGATCAGATTTATGTATCGTGTGAATTGTGGCTGCTAAATCAGTACGATCTTGGTTGTATGTTAGTGGTTTTGAAATCCTTCGGGATTTCACGGAATCTCGAGTTATACGGGCTTAAGTTTGTTAAATTAACCGCCTTGGTGGAAGATTTTCTTACTTAATTTCGTATAATTACGTTGATCCGTTACACATACCATAGGCTCAGAAATCATTTTGGACACACCCAATGGAACTCCTAGGTGACAAGGCTTAAGTGGAAGCTCGTTTTGGTCCATTTAGAGATAGTGCTAATCTTGACGAGGTGCACGGTTTGCGCCAAACCTACCATAGGCTCATAAATCGGTTTGGACGCATCCGATGGAACTCCTAGGTGACGTGGGTCATGTGGAATCTTGTTTTGGTTTATTTGAAAACAGTGTCTGTGTCGTTGCAATATAGGTGCACGATTTGCGCTGAACATACCATAGGCTCGAAAATTATTTTGGATGCACCCGATGGTACTCATAGGGGACGATGCTCAAGTGGAAGCTCGTTTCAATCCGTTTGTAGATAGTGCTTATCTTGACACAATATAAGTGCACGGTTGGCGCCAAACATACGATAGGCTTGGAAAATGTATTGAACGCACTAGATGGAACTCCTTGGTGATGTGGGTCATGTGGAAGCACGTTTTGGTTCGTTTGGAGATAGTGCTAACCTTGACGCAAGATATGTTCACGGTTTGCACAGAACCTTCCAGAGGCTCGAAAATCGTTTTGGACGCACCCAATAGAACACTTAGGTGTCGGGGGTCATGTGGAATCATGTTTAAGTCCGTTTGGAGACAGGTTTAGTGTCGGTGCAAGATAATTGCACGGTCTGCGCCAAAAATACCATAGGCTCAGAAATCGTTTTGGACGCACCCGATGGTACTCCTAGGTGACGATGCTCAAGTGGAAGCTCGTTACGGTCCGATTGGACATGGTGCTAAACTTGATACAAGATAGGTGCACGGTTTGCGCCAAACATACCATAGACTCGGAAATTATTTTGGACACACCCAATGGAACTCCTAGGTGACAAGGCTCAAGTGGAAGCTTGTTTTGGTTTGTTTGGAGATGGTGCTAATCTTGCCGCAAGATAGGTGCATGGTTTGCGCTAAACATACCATAGGCTCGAAAATCATTTTGGACACACCTAATGGAACTCCTAGGTGTCGGGGGTCATGTGGAATCTCGTTTAAGTCCGTGTGGAGACAGGTTTAGTGTCGGTGAAAGATAATTGCACGGTCTGCGCCAAACATACCATAGGCTCATAAATCGTTTTGGACGCACCCGATGGTACTTCTAGGTGGCGATGCTCAAGTGGAAGCTCGTTATGGTCCGATTGGAGATGGTGATAAACTTGATGAAAGATAGGTGCATGGTTTGCGCCAAACAGACCATAGGCTTGGAAATAATTTTGGACACACCCAATGGAACTCCTAGGTGATGAGGCTCAAGTGGAAGCTCGTTTTGGTCCATTTGGAGATAGTGCTATTCTTGATGAGGTGCACGGTTTGCGCCGAACCTACCATAGGCTCCTAAATCAGTTTGGACGTATCCGATAGAACTCCAAGGTGACGTGGGTCATGTGGAATCTTGTTTCAGTCAATTTAGAGACAGTGTTAGTGTCGGTGCAAGATAGTTGGATGGTTTGCGCCAAACATACCATACACTTAGAAATCAATTTAGACGCACCCGATGGTACTCCTTAGTGACGATGCTCAAGTGAAAGCTCGTTTCATTCCGTTTAGAGATGGTGCTAATCTTGCCGCAAGATAGGTGCACGGTTTGCGCCGAACGTACCATAGGCTCGAAAATTCTTTTTGGATGCACTCGATGGTACTCCTAGGGGCGAGGCTCAAGTGGAAGCTTGTTTCAGTCCATTTGCAAATAGTGCTAATCTTGACGCAATATAGGTGCACGGTTTGTGCCAAACGTACTATAGTCTCAGAAAATGTATTGAACGCAAAAGATGGAACTCCTAGGTGATGTGGGTCATGTGAAGCTCGTTTTGGTCCGTTTGGAGATAGTGCTAACCTTGACGCAAGATATGTGCACAGTTTGCACAGAACGTACTAGAGACTCGAAAATCATTTTGGACGCACCCAATGGAACTCCTAGGTGTCAGGGATCATGTGGAATCGCGTTTAAGTCCGTTTGGAGAGAGGTTTTGTGTCGGTGCAAGATAATTGCACGGTCTGCGCCAAACATACCATAGGCTTAGAAATTGTTTTGTACACACCCGATGGTACTCCTAGGTGACGATGCTCAAGTGGAAGCTCATTACGGTCTGATTGGAGATGGTGCTAAACTTGAAGCAAGAAATGTGCACGGTTTGCGCCAAACATACCATAGGCTTGAAAATCGTTGTGGACACACCCAATAGAACAACTAGGTGACGAGGCTCAAGTGGAAGCTCGTTTTGGTCCATTTGGATATGGTGCTAATCTTGCCGCAAGATAGGTGCACGGTTTGCGCTGAACATACCATAGGCTCAGAAATCGTTTTGGACGCACCCAATGGAACTCCTCGGTGTCAGGGTTTATGTGGAATCTCGTTTAAGTTCGTTTGGAGATAGGTTTAGTGTTGGTGCAAGATAATTGCATGGTCTGCGCCAAACATACCATAGGCACAGAAATCATTTTGGACACAGCCGATGGTACCCTAGGTGACAATGCTCAAGTAGAAGCTCGTTGCGGTCCGATTGGAGACGGTGCTAAACTTGATGCAAGATAGGTGCATGGTTTGCGCCAAACATACCATAGGCTCAGAAATCATTTTGGACACACCCAATGGATCTCCTAGGTGACAAGGCTCAAGTGGAAGCTTGTTTTGGTCCGTTTGGAGATAGTGCTAATCTTAACGAGGTGCACGGTTTGCGCCAAACCTACCATAGGCTCAGAAATCGGTTTGGACACATCCGATGGAACTCCTAGGTGACGTGGGTCATGTGGAATCTTATTTCGGATCATTTGGAAACAGTGTCAGTGTCGTTGCAATATAGGTGCACGGTTTGCGCTGAACATACCATAGGCTCGAAAATTATTTTAGATGCACCTGATGGTACTCCTAGGGGACGATGCTCAGGTGGAAGCTCGTTTCAGTCCATTTGTAGATAGTGCTTATCTTGACACAATATAAGAGCACGGTTTGCGCCAAATATACGATAGGCTTAGAAAACGTATTGAACGCACTAGATGGAACTCCTTGGGGATGTGGGTCAAGTGGAAGCTCGTTTTGGTTCGTTTGGAGATAGTGCTAACCTTGACGCAAGATATGTTCACGGTTTGCACAGAACCTTCCAGAGGCTCGAAAATCATTTTGGACGCACCCAATAGAACACTTAGGTGTCGGGGGTCATGTGGAATCATGTTTAAGTCCGTTTGGAGACAGGTTTAGTGTCGGTGCAAGATAATTGCACGGTCTGCGCCAAAAATACCATAGGCTCAGAAATCGTTTTGGACGCACCCGATGGTACTCCTAGGTGACGATGCTCAAGTGGAAGCTCGTTACGGTCCGATTGGACATGGTGCTAAACTTGATACAAGATAGGTGCACGGTTTGCGCCAAACATACCATAGACTCAAAAATTATTTTGGACACACCCAATGGAACTCCTAGGTGACAAGGCTCAAGTGGAAGCTTGTTTTGGTTTGTTTGGAGATGGTGCTAATCTTGCCGCAAGATAGGTGCATGATTTGCGCTAAACATACCATAGGCTCGAAAATCATTTTGGACACACCTAATGGAACTCCTAGGTGTCGGGGGTCATGTGGAATCTCGTTTAAGTCCGTGTGGAGACAGGTTTAGTGTCGGTGAAAGATAATTGCACGGTCTGCGCCAAACATACCATAGGCTCATAAATCGTTTTGGACGCACCTGATGGTACTCCTAGGTGGCGATGCTCAAGTGGAAGCTCGTTATGGTCCGATTGGAGATGGTGATAAACTTGATGAAAGATAGGTGCATGGTTTGCGCCAAACAGACCATAGGCTTGGAAATCATTTTGGACACACCCAATGGAACTCCTAGGTGATGAGGCTCAAGTGGAAGCTCGTTTTGGTCCATTTGGAGATAGTGCTATTCTTGATGAGGTGCACGGTTTGCGCCGAACCTACCATAGGCTCCTAAATCAGTTTGGACGTATCCGATAGAACTCCAAGGTGACGTGGGTCATGTGGAATCTTGTTTCAGTCAATTTAGAGACAGTGTTAGTGTCGGTGCAAGATAGTTGGATGGTTTGCGCCAAACATACCATACACTTAGAAATCAATTTAGACGCACCCGATGGTACTCCTTAGTGACGATGCTCAAGTGAAAGCTCGTTTCATTCCGTTTAGAGATGGTGCTAATCTTGCCGCAAGATAGGTGCACGGTTTGCGCCGAACGTACCATAGGCTCGAAAATTCTTTTTGGATGCACTCGATGGTACTCCTAGGGGCGAGGCTCAAGTGGAAGCTTGTTTCAGTCCATTTGCAAATAGTGCTAATCTTGACGCAATATAGGTGCACGGTTTGTGCCAAACGTACTATAGTCTCAGAAAATGTATTGAACGCAAAAGATGGAACTCCTAGGTGATGTGGGTCATGCGAAGCTCGTTTTGGTCCGTTTGGAGATAGTGCTAACCTTGACGCAAGATATGTGCACAGTTTGCACAGAACGTACCAGAGACTCGAAAATCATTTTGGACGCACCCAATGGAACTCCTAGGTGTCAGGGATCATGTGGAATCGCGTTTAAGTCCGTTTGGAGAGAGGTTTTGTGTCGGTGCAAGATAATTGCACGGTCTGCGCCAAACATACCATAGGCTTAGAAATTGTTTTGTACACACCCGATGGTACTCCTAGGTGACGATGCTCAAGTGGAAGCTCATTACGGTCTGATTGGAGATGGTGCTAAACTTGAAGCAAGAAATGTGCACGGTTTGCGCCAAACATACCATAGGCTTGAAAATCGTTGTGGACACACCCAATAGAACAACTAGGTGACGAGGCTCAAGTGGAAGCTCGTTTTGGTCCATTTGGATATGGTGCTAATCTTGCCGCAAGATAGGTGCACGGTTTGCGCTGAACATACCATAGGCTCAGAAATCGTTTTGGACGCACCCAATGGAACTCCTCGGTGTCAGGGTTTATGTGGAATCTCGTTTAAGTTCGTTTGGAGATAGGTTTAGTGTTGGTGCAAGATAATTGCATGGTCTGCGCCAAACATACCATAGGCTCAGAAATCATTTTGGACACAGCCGATGGTACCCTAGGTGACAATGCTCAAGTAGAAGCTCGTTGCGGTCCGATTGGAGACGGTGCTAAACTTGATGCAAGATAGGTGCATGGTTTGCGCCAAACATACCATAGGCTCAGAAATCATTTTGGACACACCCAATGGATCTCCTAGGTGACAAGGCTCAAGTGGAAGCTTGTTTTGGTCCGTTTGGAGATAGTGCTAATCTTAACGAGGTGCACGGTTTGCGCCAAACCTACCATAGGCTCAGAAATCGGTTTGGACACATCCGATGGAACTCCTAGGTGACGTGGGTCATGTGGAATCTTATTTCGGATCATTTGGAAACAGTGTCAGTGTCGTTGCAATATAGGTGCACGGTTTGCGCTGAACATACCATAGGCTCGAAAATTATTTTAGATGCACCTGATGGTACTCCTAGGGGACGATGCTCAGGTGGAAGCTCGTTTCAGTCCATTTGTAGATAGTGCTTATCTCGACACAATATAAGAGCACGGTTTGCGCCAAATATACGATAGGCTTAGAAAACGTATTGAACGCACTAGATGGAACTCCTTGGGGATGTGGGTCAAGTGGAAGCTCGTTTTGGTTCGTTTGGAGATAGTGCTAACCTTGACGCAAGATATGTTCACGGTTTGCACAGAACCTTCCAGAGGCTCGAAAATCGTTTTGGACGCACCCAATAGAACACTTAGGTGTCGGGGGTCATGTGGAATCATGTTTAAGTCCGTTTGGAGACAGGTTTAGTGTCGGTGCAAGATAATTGCACGGTCTGCGCCAAAAATACCATAGGCTCAGAAATCGTTTTGGACGCACCCGATGGTACTCCTAGGTGACGATGCTCAAGTGGAAGCTCGTTACGGTCCGATTGGACATGGTGCTAAACTTGATACAAGATAGGTGCACGGTTTGCGCCAAACATACCATAGGCTCGGAAATTATTTTGGACACACCCAATGGAACTCCTAGGTGACGAGGCTCAAGTGGAAGCTCGTTTTGGTTTGTTTGGAGATGGTGCTAATCTTGCCGCAAGATAGGTGCATGGTTTGCGCTAAACATACCATAGGCTCGAAAATCATTTTGGACACACCTAATGGAACTCCTAGGTGTTGGGGGTCATGTGGAATCTCGTTTAAGTCCGTGTGGAGACAGGTTTAGTGTCGGTGAAAGATAATTGCACGGTCTGCGCCAAACATACCATAGGCTCATAAATCGTTTTGGACGCACCCGATGGTACTCCTAGGTGGCGATGCTCAAGTGGAAGCTCGTTATGGTCCGATTGGAGATGGTGATAAACTTGATGAAAGATAGGTGCATGGTTTGCGCCAAACAGACCATAGGCTTGGAAATTATTTTGGACACACCTAGTGGAACTCCTAGGTGATGAGGCTCAAGTGGAAGCTCGTTTTGGTCCATTTGGAGATAGTGCTATTCTTGATGAGGTGCACGGTTTGCGCCGAACCTACCATAGGCTCCTAAATCAGTTTGGACGTATCCGATAGAACTCCAATGTGACGTGGGTCATGTGGAATCTTGTTTTAGTCAATTTAGAGACAGTGTTAGTGTCGGTGCAAGATAGTTGGATGGTTTGCGCCAAACATACCATACACTTAGAAATCAATTTAGACGCACCCGATGGTACTCCTTAGTGACGATGCTCAAGTGAAAGCTCGTTTCATTCCGTTTAGAGATGGTGCTAATCTTGCCGCAAGATAGGTGCACGGTTTGCGCCGAACGTACCATAGGCTCGAAAATTCTTTTTGGATGCACTCGATGGTACTCCTAGGGGCGAGGCTCAAGTGGAAGCTTGTTTCAGTCCATTTGCAAATAGTGCTAATCCTGACGCAATATAGGTGCACGGTTTGTGCCAAACGTACTATAGTCTCAGAAAATGTATTGAACGCAAAAGATGGAACTCCTAGGTGATGTGGGTCATGCGAAGCTCGTTTTGGTCCGTTTGGAGATAGTGCTAACATTGACGCAAGATATGTGCACAGTTTGCACATAACGTACCAGAGACTCGAAAATCATTTTGGACGCACCTAATGGAACTCCTAGGTGTCAGGGATCATGTGGAATCGCGTTTAAGTCCGTTTGGAGAGAGGTTTTGTGTCGGTGCAAGATAATTGCACGGTCTGCGCCAAACATACCATAGGCTTAGAAATTGTTTTGTACACACCCGATGGTACTCCTAGGTGACGATGCTCAAGTGGAAGCTCGTTACGATCTGATTGGAGATGGTGCTAAACTTGAAGCAAGAAATGTGCACGGTTTGCGCCAAACATACCATAGGCTAGAAAATCGTTGTGGACACACCCAATAGAACAACTAGGTGACGAGGCTCAAGTGGAAGCTCGTTTTGGTCCATTTGGATATGGTGCTAATCTTGCCGCAAGATAGGTGCACTGTTTGCGCTGAACATACCATAGGCTCAGAAATCGTTTTGGACGCACCCAATGGAACTCCTCGGTGTCAGGGTTTATGTGGAATCTCGTTTAAGTTCGTTTGGAGATAGGTTTAGTGTCGGTGCAAGATAATTGCATGGTCTGCGCCAAACATACCGTAGGCTCAGAAATCATTTTGGACACAGTCGATGGTACCCTAGGTGACAATGCTCAAGTAGAAGCTCGTTGCGGTCCGATTGGAGATGGTGCTAAACTTGATGCAAGATAGGTGCATGGTTTGCGCCAAACATACCATAGGCTCAGAAATCATTTTGGAAACACCCAATGGATCTCCTAGGTGACAAGGCTCAAGTGGAAGCTCGTTTTGGTCCGTTTGGAGATAGTGCTAATCTTAACGAGGTGCACGGTTTGCGCCAAACCTACCATAGGCTCAGAAATCGGTTTGGACGCATCCGATGGAACTCCTAGGTGACGTGGGTCATGTGGAATCTTATTTCGGATCATTTGGAAACAGTGTCAGTGTCGTTGCAATATAGGTGCACGGTTTGCGCTGAACATACCATAGGCTCGAAAATTATTTTAGATGCACCTGATGGTACTCCTAGGGGACGATGCTCAGGTGGAAGCTCGTTTCAGTCCATTTGTAGATAGTGCTTATCTTGACACAATATAAGAGCACGGTTTGCGCCAAATATACGATAGGCTTAGAAAACGTATTGAACGCACAAGATGGAACTCCTTGGGGATGTGGGTCAAGTGGAAGCTCGTTTTAGTCCATTTGGAGATAGTGCTAACCTTCACGCAAGATATGTTCACGGTTTGCACAGAACGTAAAAGAGGCTCAAAATCATTTTGGACGCACCCAATGGAACTCCTAGGTGATGAGATTCAAGTGGAAGCTCGTTTTGGTCCGTTTGGAGATAGTGCTAATCTTGACAAGGTGCACGGTTTGCGTCAAACCTACCATAGGCTCAGAAATCGGTTTGGACGCATCCGATGGAACTCCTAGGTGACGTGGGTCATGTGGAATCTTATTTCGGTTGATTTGGAAACAGTGTCAGTGTCGTTGCAATATAGGTGCACGATTTGCGCTGAACATACCATAGGCTCGAAAATTATTTTAGATGCACCCGATGGTACTCCTAGGGGACGATGCTCAAGTGGAAGCTCGTTTCAGTCCGTTTGTAGATAGTGCTTATCTTGACACAATATAAGTGCACGGTTGGCGCCAAACAAACGATAGGCTTGGAAAATGTATTGAACGCACTAGATGGAACTCCTTGGTGATGTGGGTCATGTGGAAGCTCGTTTTGGTCCGTATGGAGATAGTGCTAACCTTGACACAAGATATGTTCACGGTTTGCACAGAACATTCTAGAGGCTCGAAAATCATTTTGGACGCACCTAATGGAACTCTTAGGTGTCGGGGGTCATGTGGAATCACGTTGAAGTCCGTTTGGAGACAGGTTTAGTGTCGGTGCAAGATAATTGCACGGTCTGCGCCAAAAATACCATAGGCTCAGAAATCATTTTGGACGCACCCGATGGTACTCCTAGGTGACGATGCTCAAGTGGAAGCTCGTTACGGTCCGATTGGACATGGTGCTAAACTTGATACAAGATAGGTGCACGGTTTGCGCCAAACATACCATAGGCTCAGAAATCATTTTGGACACACCCAATGGAACTCCTAGGTGACGAGGCTCAAGTAGAAGCTCGTTTTGGTTCGTTTGGAGATGGTCCTAATCTTGCCGCAAGATAGGTGCACGGTTTGCGTTGAACCTACCATAGGCTCGAAAATCATTTTGGACACACCTAATGGAACTCCAAGGTGTCAGGGGTCATGTGGAATCTCGTTTAAGTCCGTGTGGAGACAGGTTTAGTGTCGGTGCAAGATAATTGCACGGTCTGCGCCAAACATACCATAGGCTCATAAATCGTTTTGGACGCACCCGATGGTACTCCTAGGTGGCGATGCTCAAGTGGAAGCTCATTATGGTCCGATTGGAGATGGTGCTAAACTTGATGAAAGATAGGTGCAAGGTTTGCGCCAAACAGACCATAGGCTTGGAAATCATTTTGGACACACCCAATGGAACTCCTAGGTGACGAGGCTCAAGTGGAAGCTCGTTTTGGTCCGTTTGGAGATAGTGCTATTCTTGATGAGGTGCACGGTTTGCGCCGAACCTACCATAGGCTCATAAATCAGTTTGGACGCATCCGATAGAACTCCAAGGTGACGTGGGTCATGTGGAATCTTATTTCAGTCTATTTAGAGACAGTGTTAGTGTCGGTGCAAGATAGTTGGACGGTTTTCACCAAACATACCATACACTTAGAAATCAATTTAGACGCACCCGATGGTACTCCTAAGTGACGATGCTCAAGTGAAAGCTCGTTTCATTCCATTTAGAGATGGTGCTAATCTTGCCGCAAGATAGGTGCACGGTTTGCGCCGAACGTACCATAGGCTCGAAAATTCTTTTTGGATGCACCCGATGGTACTCCTAGGGGCGAGGCTCAAGTGGAAGCTCGTTTCAGTCCGTTTGCAAAATAGTGCTAATCTTGATGCAATATAGGTGCACGGTTTGTGCCAAACATACCATAGGCTCAGAAACGTATTGAACGCAAAAGATGGAACTCCTAGGTGATGTGGGTCATGTGAAGCTCGTTTTGGTCTATTTGGAGATAGTGCTAACCTTGACACAAGATATGTGCACAGATTGCACAGAACGTACCAGAGACTCGAAAATCATTTTGGATGCACCCAATGGAACTCCTAGGTGTCGGGGATCATGTGGAATCACGTTTAAGTCCGTTGGGAGAGAGGTTTTGTGTTGGTGTAAGATAATTGCACGGTCTGCGCCAAACATACCATAGGCTCAGAAATTGTTTTGTACACACCTGATGGTACTCCTAGGTGACGATGCTCAAGTGGAACCACGTTACAGTCTGATTGGAGATGGTGCTAAACTTGAAGCAAGAAATGTGCATGGTTTGCGCCAAACATACCATAGGCTTGAAAATCATTGTGGACACACCCAATAGAACTACTAGGTGACGAGGCTCAAGTGGAAGCTCGTTTTGGTCCATTTGGATATGGTGCTAATCTTGCCGCAAGATAGGTGCACGGTTTGCGCTGAACATACCATAGGCTCGGAAATCGTTTTAGACGCACCCAATGGAACTCCTCGGTGTCAGGGTTCATGTGGAATCTCGTTTAAGTTCGTTTGGAGACAGGTTTAGTGTCGGTGCAAGATAATTGCATGGTTTGCGCCAAACATACTGATGAGGACATCATTGGCTCAAAGATGACCATGCCAACCACTTCTATACCAAAGGTGCAACCATTCTATATGAGGCTTATCATTGATGCATTTGATGAATTGATGCTGCACCATGATGTGTGTTCATTCTCATTTTCAGAATTACTTACATGGATCAAGGGAAGGTTTGATTGCATATGGAAAGCATGGAAGGTTAATGAAGTTGATTGGGGACCAAATCCAAGTATTCCTAACGTCCTCCACTAGGCTACCACGTCACTTTGGTTCCAAGGACAGAAAGAGTCCAAGTCCAACACGTTTTGAAAGTTGAAGTCGGACTGCAAAATAGTCCCAAATTGCGACGGTCACCACGACTTCATACGGACTCCGATTGGGACGTTATAGCACTTTTTGGAAAGCTTATCAAGTCTATTTTCCAACGGATCTGGACTCATGGCTATATATTATCCAATGCTTCCGCAATCGTCATTTCAACGCCAGGACCTTTTCTGCCTTTGGTGCTGCGACACCCTATTTTGGGCCAATAGTCCATGTATCAATTTGGGTTTATTAAGGACGTGTCCTAGGGTTGGAGAATGACCCCAACACCCCCTGGTAATTCCCCTAGGTATTAATAAGGATTAGAGCTGCCACAAATAGATTGGGTTTTGTTTTGTTGAAAGTTTAGCCATTGCTACTTCCTTGTAGACGTGTGTGTTGACTAGACCATCCGTTCTACTTGATTCAGAACCCCAACTTTATGAGTTCAGATTGGTTTTTCATCTCCATATTTGTAATTGAGTTGCTTGTTCTACTTGTTCTTGCTTGTTCCTCGATTGCTTGCAGGAATTACCCTAGTGGTTTGGTTGATCGTGCTCCACAAGATCACGACGGTTGTTGGAGGTGGTGTATCGGTTGCTAAGGCGCAGCTTGGAAGGCTGTAGTCGGGCCATGAACGTCATCTCCATCCCCAAATCGAGTTTCTCACGCTTCTCATCGTAAGATCGACCACAAACCCTTACGGGTTCATATCAGTTGGTATCAGAGCAAGGTTTATCGGTGAGAGACTTCCAATTGTTCGCTGTTTTAATTTTCCTATAGTCCAGAAAAGCCAAAAAAATAGTATATTAATTTACCCGCACTCCTATAAACCCTTTGAGCCTTTGCTAGCACTGCTTAGTTAGGGCTTGTTGAGTTTTTTGGTTGCATCGGTTGTGTCGAGTTGCTGGTCTTAGTGTCTATTCCTTTAGAGTTTTGAGTTCTATCACGTTTTGGTCACCACGAGATCCACCATCACCATATACATCGTTGCTGCATTTCTACCACCATGGATCCATATGATGTCCGATTTGGGAGTTTAAATACAATCTGGAAACTTGAAATTGTCTTCTTTCCAACGGATCTGACCTTGCAGCAAAATTCGATCTGAGCACTCCACAATCATCTTAGAGATTTCCGCATCTGCGGTATTAACAAGAGTTGTTAAATCTAACTTCGAAGAGGCTGTGTGCAATAGCCTTATTGTTTGGGTTGTCATAGTACCAAATAAAACATTTAGGCCTCTGCAAAAAAAGAAAGAAAAAGAAGAAGAAAAAGACAAGAGAAGGAGAAGAAACAAGGGGTTGAATCTGTTGTTTTCTTCATGCTATGCTAGTTGTTCTTTTTCAGTGACTACCTTTGTGTCTAGGCTCATGTCTCTAGCATGGTTTAGCCTAGAACCAGCACAGTACCTCCGTTGAACGATTATTCAGCTTGCTTTTGTGACTAACGTGGTGCTCATACTTCCTTGCTTTAGCCCACCTATAGCTCCACATATTTCGACTACAGCTTGACAGGTGTTGTTGTTGTTGCGGCATCGATACACTTCACTCCACGGTTGTAGACTTGTTGGTTGCCATCACCTCCTGTTTGGTTTGGTAAGAACTTGTAAGGGCTTGTTTTAACAAGTTGAGTTTGAGAGAGTTACAACCGACACATTCTAGTAGTTGATAGGAGGATACATATTATTTTTGTGTTTCTTGTTTTCTACTAATCATGGCAGGTGATATGGAGATTTTTGAGCTGTTGAAACTAGACCCTCATATTCAGGATGTCATTCAACACTTGCCGTTATATGATGGTAAGTTTGATCCTCAAGCTTACATTGATTGAGAGTTAAAAGTAGACAATGAATTTGATGAGCATGACCTATCTGAGAAACAAAAGATTTGTATTGCCTCTAATATTTTGATTGAAAATGCTTTGCTAGAATGGAAACACATTTGTAGGCACAACAAAGTTCCAGAATCTTAGAAAGACTTCAATTTTTTTTAGAGATGCATTCATTCCTGCATATTATGTTGATTATTTGCTTGCAAAATTAGACAACTTGAAGCAGGGTAGTAAGACTGTGAAACAATACTACCATAATTTTAAGATTTGTATCATGTTTGGTGGATTGGATGAATGCATGGAAGATGTTATGAGTAGATTCATGAGAGGGCTCAATTCTAAAATTCAAACCTTGTTAATTAGCAAATCATATTGCCATATTGGTCAATTGTTTTGTTTGGCTCTCAATACTGAATAAGAGATTCTATTATCTGTGAATACTTGCCAGAATGATGTGACCCATAATGTCCAAAATTTGTCCACTCTGCATGCTAATGAAGAGCAACAAATAGTGGAACCCACTACTGATTTTCCTTTGTCACAAAATGAATTACTCGCTGTTCCTTGTGATAAAGAGGAGTTGTGTGCTGATGATTCTTTTACTCCTATGCCACAAGTAGCGAATAAGTGTGATACTTTTGGTTTGGATCCATACAAATGTGCTGAAGATAAGCTTTTTCATCCTATTAGATGTGCACAAGATGAACTGAATTTACTGTCCTCTTTAAATACTTTTGGTTATATTGAATTTGATATTCTGTGTAATCTAAATTGTCTAAAAGAGAAACTTAAATTTGATTCTGGTTTGCCGAGTTTTAATCATTGTTCGCTTCATGCAATTGGCAAATATGATAGCAAAGGAGAATATTTGGTGCATAAAGTTTATATTTGTTCTAATCTGAAATATCCTTTTGGGCCACAATACCATGATCAAATTGAGGGCTGCACTAACACTAATGATGTCTTGCAAAGTTTTTCTAGTTTTCCCCATATGCAACAGGATAAATATCAACAAGGGGAGCACGGTTCACTTTTACCTACAACACATACTCCAACAAAGATCAAACCGAGGACGGTTTGCTGTCAAGAAGGGGAGAATGATGAGGACATCATTGGCTCAAAGATGCCCATGCCAACCACTTCTATACCAAAGGTGCAACCATTCTATATGAGGCTTATCATTGATGCATTTGATGAATTGATGCTGCACCATGATGTGTGTTCATTCTCATTTTCAGAATTACTTACATGGATCAAGGGAAGGTTTGATTGCATATGGAAAGCATGGAAGGTTAATGAAGTTGATTGGGGACCAAATCCAAGTATTCCTAACGTCCTCCGCTAGGCCACCACGTCACTTTGGTTCCAAGGACAGAAAGAGTCCAAGTCCAACACGTTTTGAAAGTTGAATTCGGACTGCAAAATAGTCCCAAATTGCGACGGTCACCACGACTTCATACGGACTCCGATTGGGACGTTATAGCACTTTTTGGAAAGCTTATCAAGTCTGTTTTCCAACGGATCTGAACTCATGGCTATATCTTATCCAATGATTCTGCAATCATCGTTTCAACGCCGGGACCTTTTCTGCCTTTGGTGCTGCGACACCCTATTTTGGGCCGATGGTCCATGTATCAATTTGGGTTCATTAAGGATGTGTCCTAGGGTTGGAGAATGACCCCAACACCCCCTGGTCATTCCCCTAGGTATTAATAAGGATTAGAGCCGCCACAAACAGATTGGGTTTTATTTTGTTGAAAGTTTAGCCATTGCTACTTCCTTGTAGACGCGTGTGTTGACTAGACCATCCGTTCTACTTGATTCAGAACCCCAACTTTGTGAGTTCAGATTGGTTTTTCATCTCCATATTTGTAATTGAGTTGCTTGTTCTACTTGTTCTTGCTTGTTCCTCGATTGCTTGCAGGAATTACCCTAGTGGTTTGGTTGATCGTGTTCCACAAGATCACGACGGCTGTTGGAGGTGGTGTATCGGTTGCTAAGGCACAGCTTGGAAGGCTGTAGTCGGGCCATGAACGTCAATCCATCCCCAAATCGAGTTTCTCACGCTTCTCATTGAAAGATCGACCACAAACTCTTGCATGTTCATATCACATACCATAGGCTCAGAAATCATTTTAGACACAGCCGATGGTACCCTAGGTGACAATGCTCAAGTGGAAGCTCGTTGCGGTCCGATTGGAGATGGTGCTAAACTTGATGCAAGATAGGTGCATGGTTTGCGCCAAACATACCATAGCCTCAGAAATCATTTTGGACACACCCAATGGATCTCCTAGGTGACGAGGCTCAAGTGGAAGCTCGTTTTGGTCCGTTTGGAGATAGTGCTAATCTTGACGAGGTGCACGGTTTGCGCCAAACCTATCATAGGCTCAGAAATCGGTTTGGACGCATTCGATGGAACTCCTAGGTGACGTGTGTCATGTGGAATCTTGTTTCGGTTCATTTGGAAATAGTGTCAGTGTCGTTGCAATATAGGTGCACGGTTTGCGTTGAACATACCATATGCTCGAAAATTATTTTAGATGCACCTGATGGTACTCCTAGGGGACGATGCTCAGGTGGAAGCTCGTTTCAATCCGTTTGTAGATAGTGCTTATCTTGACACAATATAAGAGCACGGTTTGCGTCAAATATACGATAGGCTTAGAAAACGTATGGAACGCACTAGATGGAACTCCTTGGGGATGTGGGTCAAGTGGAAGCTCGTTTTAGTCCATTTGGAGATAGTGCTAACCTTCACGCAAGATATGTTCACAGTTTGCATAGAACGTAAAAGAGGCTCAAAAATCATTTTGGACGCACCCAATGGAACTCCTAGGTGACGAGGCTCAAGTGGAAGCTCGTTTTGGTCTGTTTGGAGATAGTGCTAATCTTGACGAGGTGCACGGTTTGCGTCAAACCTACCATAGGCTCAGAAATCGGTTTGGACGCATCCGATGGAACTCCTAGGTGACGTGGGTCATATGGAATCTTATTTCGGTTGATTTGGAAACAGTGTCGGTGTCGTTGCAATATAGGTGCACGATTTGCGCTGAACATACCATAGGCTCAAAAATTATTTTGGATGCACCCGATGGTACTCCTAGGGGACGATGCTCAAGTGGAAGCTTGTTTCAGTCCGTTTGTAGATAGTGCTTATCTTGACACAATATAAGTGCACGGTTGGCGCTAAACATACGATAGGCTTGGAAAATGTATTGAAAGCACTAGATGGAACTCCTTGGTGATGTGGGTCATGTGGAAGCTCGTTTTGGTCTATATGGAGATAGTGCTAACCTTGACGCAAGATATGTTCACGGTTTGCACAGAACGTTCTAGAGGCTCGAAAATCATTTTGGACGCACCTAGTGGAACTCTTAGGTGTCGGGGGGTCATGTGGAATCACGTTTAAGTCCGTTTGGAGACAGGTTTAGTGTCGGTGCAAGATAATTGCACGGTCTACGCCAAAAATACCATAGGCTCAGAAATCATTTTGGACACACCCGATGGTACTCCTAGGTGACGATGCTCAAGTGGAAGCTCGTTACGGTCCGTTTGGACATGGTGCTAAACTTGATACAAGATAGGTGCACGGTTTGCGCCAAACATACCATAGGCTCGGAAATCATTTTGGACACACCCAATGGAACTCCTAGGTGACGAGGCTCAAGTAGAAGCTCGTTTTGGTTCGTTTGGAGATGGTGCTAATCTTGCCGCAAGATAGGTGCACGGTTTGCGCTGAACGTACCATAGGCTCGAAAATCATTTTGGACACACCTAATGGAACTCCTAGGTGTCAAGGGCCATGTGGAATCTCGTTTAAGTCTGTGTGGAGACAGGTTTAGTGTCGGTGCAAGATAATTGCACGGTCTGCGCCAAACATACCATAGGCTCATAAATCGTTTTGGACACACCCGATGGTACTCCTAGGTGGTGATGCTCAAGTGGAAGCTCGTTATGGTCCGATTGGAGATGGTGCTAAACTTGATTATAGATAGGTGCAAGGTTTGCGCCAAACAGACCATAGGCATGGAAATCATTTTGGACACACCCAATGGAACTCGTAGGTGACGACGCTCAAGTGGAAGCTCGTTTTGGTCCGTTTGGAGATAGTGCTATTCTTGATGAGGTGCACGGTTTGCGCCGAACCTACCATAGGCTCATAAATCAGTTTGGACGCATCCGATAGAACTCCAAGGTGACGTGGGTCATGTGGAATCTCGTTTCAGTCTATTTAGAGACAGGGTTAGTGTAGGTGCAAGATAGTTGGACGGTTTTTCGCCAAACATACCATACACTTAGAAATCAATTTAGACGCACCCGATGGTACTCCTAAGTGACGATGCTCAAGTGAAAGCTCGTTTCATTCCGTTTAGAGATGGTGCTAATCTTGCCGCAAGATAGGTGCATGGTTTGCGCCAAACGTACCATAGACTCGAAAATTCTTTTTGGATGCACCCGATGGTACTCCTAGGGGCGAGGCTCAAGTGGAAGCTCGTTTTAGTCCGTTTGCAAATAGTGCTAATCTTGACGCAATATAGGTACACGGTTTGCGCCAAACGTACCATACGATCAGAAAACGTATTGAACGCACAAGATGGAACTCCTAGGTGATGTGGGTCATGTGAAGCTCGTTTTGGTCCGTTTGGAGATAGTGCTAACCTTGACGCAATATATGTGCACAGTTTGCATGAACGTACCAGAGACTCGAAAATCATTTTGGACGCACCCAATGGAACTCCTAGGTGTCGGGGATCATGTGGAATCGCATTTAGGTCCGTTTGGAGAGAGGTTCAGTGTCCGTGCAAGATAATTGCATGGTCTGCGTCAAACATACCATAGGCTCAGAAATTATTTTGTACGCATCCGATGGTACTCCTCGGTGACGATGCTCAAGTAGAAGCTCGTTACGGTATGATTGGAGATGGTGCTAAACTTGAAGCAAGAAATGTGCACAGTTTGCGCTAAACATACCAAAGGCTTGAAAATTGTTGTGGACACACCCAATGGAACTACTAGGTGACGAGGCTCAAGTGGAAGCTCGTTTTGGTCCATTTGGATATGGTGATAATCTTGCCGCAAGATAGTTGCCCAGTTTGCGCTGAACATACCATAGGCTCGGAAATCATTTTGGACGCACCTAATGGAACTCCTCGGTGTCGGGGTTCATGTGGAATCTTGTTTAAGTTCGTTTGGAGACAGGTTTAGTGTTGGTGCAAGATAATTGCATGGTCTGCGCCAAACATACCATAGGCTCAGAAATCATTTTGGACGCAGCCGATGGTACTCCTAGGTGATGATGCTCAAGTGGAAGCTCGTTGCGGTCCGATTGGAGATGGTGCTAAACTTGATGCAAGATAGGTGCATGGTTTGCGCGAAACATACCATAGGCTCAGAAATTATTTTGGACACACCCAATGGAACTCCTAGGTGACGAGGCTCAAGTGGAAGCTCGTTTTGGTCCGTTTGGAGATAGAGCTAATCTTGACGAGGTGCACGGTTTGCGCCAAACCTACCATAGGCTCAGAAATCGGTTTGGACGCATCCGATGGAACTCCTAGGTGACGTGGGTCATGTGAAATCTTGTTTTGGTTCATTTGGAAACAGTGTCAGTGTCGTTGCAATATAGGTGCACGGTTTGCGCTGAACATACCATAGGCTCGAAAATTATTTTGGATGCACCTGATGGTACTCCTAGTGGACGATGCTCTGGTGGAAGTTCGTTTCAGTCCGTTTGTAGATAGTGCTTATCTTGACAGAATATAAGAGCACGGTTTGCGCCAAATATACGATAGGCTTGGAAAACGTATTGAACGCACTAGATGGAACTCCTTGGTGATGTGGGTCAAGTGGAAGCTCGTTTTGATTCGTTTGGAGATAGTGCTAACCTTCACGCAAGATATGTTCACGGTTTGCACAGAACGTAAAAGAGGCTCAAAAATCATGTTGGACGCACCTAATGGAACTCCTTGGTGTCAGGGGTCATGTGGAATCACGATCAAGTCCGTTTGGAGACAGGTTTAGTGTCGGTGCAAGATAATTGCACGGTCTGTGCCAAAAATACCATAGGCTTAGAAAATCGTTTTGGACGCAATCGATGGTACTCCTAGGTGACGATGCTCAAGTGGAAGCTCGTTACGGTCTGATTGGACATGGTGCTAAACTTGATACAAGATAGGTGCACGGTTTGCGCCAAACATACCATAGGCTCGGAAATCATTTTAGACACACCCAATGGAACTCCTAGGTGACGAGGCTCAAGTAGAAGCTCGTTTTGGTTCATTTGGAGATGGTGCTAATCTTGCAGCAAGATAGGTGCACGGTTTGCGCTGAACGTACCATAGGCTCGAAAATCATTTTGGACACACCTAATGGAACTCCTAGGTGTCAGGGGTCATGTGGAATCTCGTTTAAGTCCGTGTGGAGACAGGTTTAGTGTCGGTGCAAGATAATTGCACGGTCTGCGCCAAACATACCATTGGCTCATAAATCGTTTTGGACGCACCCGATGGTACTCCTAGGTGGCGATGCTCAAGTGGAAGCTCGTTATGGTCCGATTGGAGATGGTGCTAAACTTGATTATAGATAGGTGCAAGGTTTGCGCCAAACAGACCATAGGATTGGAAATCATTTTGGACACACCCAATGGAACTCCTAGGTGACGAGGCTCAAGTGGAAGCTCGTTTTGGTCCGTTTGGAGATAGTGCTATTCTTGATGAGGTGCACGGTTTGCGCCGAACCTACCATAGGCTCATAAATCAGTTTGGACGCATCCGATAGAACTCCAAGGTGACGTGGGTCATGTGGAATCTCGTTTCAGTCTATTTAGAGACAGGGTTAGTGTAGGTGCAAGATAGTTGGACGGTTTTCACCAAACATACCATACACTTAGAAATCAATTTAGACGCACCCGATGGTACTCCTAAGTGACGATGCTCAAGTGAAAGCTCGTTTCATTCCGTTTAGAGATGGTGCTAATCTTGCCGCAAGATAGGTGCATGGTTTGCGCCAAACGTACCATAGGCTCGAAAATTCTTTTTGGATGCACCCGATGGTACTCCTAGTGGACGATGCTCTGGTGGAAGTTCGTTTCAGTCCGTTTGTAGATAGTGCTTATCTTGACAGAATATAAGAGCACGGTTTGCGCCAAATATACGATAGGCTTGGAAAACGTATTGAACGCACTAGATGGAACTCCTTGGTGATGTGGGTCAAGTGGAAGCTCGTTTTGATTCGTTTGGAGATAGTGCTAACCTTCACGCAAGATATGTTCACGGTTTGCACAGAACGTAAAAGAGGCTCAAAAATCATGTTGGACGCACCTAATGGAACTCCTTGGTGTCGGGGGTCATGTGGAATCACGATCAAGTCCGTTTGGAGACAGGTTTAGTGTCGGTGCAAGATAATTGCACGGTCTGTGCCAAAAATACCATAGGCTTAGAAAATCGTTTTGGACGCAATCGATGGTACTCCTAGGTGACGATGCTCAAGTGGAAGCTCGTTACGGTCTAATTGGACATGGTGCTAAACTTGATACAAGATAGGTGCACGGTTTGCGCCAAACATACCATAGGCTCGGAAATCATTTTAGACACACCCAATGGAACTCCTAGGTGACGAGGCTCAAGTAGAAGCTCGTTTTGGTTCATTTGGAGATGGTGCTAATCTTGCAGCAAGATAGGTGCACGGTTTGCGCTGAACGTACCATAGGCTCGAAAATCATTTTGGACACACCTAATGGAACTCCTAGGTGTCAGGGGTCATGTGGAATCTCGTTTAAGTCCGTGTGGAGACAGGTTTAGTGTCGGTGCAAGATAATTGCACGGTCTGCGCCAAACATACCATTGGCTCATAAATCGTTTTGGACGCACCCGATGGTACTCCTAGGTGGCGATGCTCAAGTGGAAGCTCGTTATGGTCCGATTGGAGATGGTGCTAAACTTGATTATAGATAGGTGCAAGGTTTGCGCCAAACAGACCATAGGATTGGAAATCATTTTGGACACACCCAATGGAACTCCTAGGTGACGAGGCTCAAGTGGAAGCTCGTTTTGGTCCGTTTGGAGATAGTGCTATTCTTGATGAGGTGCACGGTTTGCGCCGAACCTACCATAGGCTCATAAATCAGTTTGGACGCATCCGATAGAACTCCAAGGTGACGTGGGTCATGTGGAATCTCGTTTCAGTCTATTTAGAGACAGGGTTAGTGTAGGTGCAAGATAGTTGGACGGTTTTCACCAAACATACCATACACTTAGAAATCAATTTAGACGCACCCGATGGTACTCCTAAGTGACGATGCTCAAGTGAAAGCTCGTTTCATTCCGTTTAGAGATGGTGCTAATCTTGCCGCAAGATAGGTGCATGGTTTGCGCCAAACGTACCATAGGCTCGAAAATTCTTTTTGGATGCACCCGATGGTACTCCTAGGGGCGAGGCTCAAGTGGAAGCTCGTTTTAGTCCGTTTGCAAATAGTGCTAATCTTGACACAATATAGGTACACGGTTTGCGCCAAACGTACCATACGATCAGAAAACGTATTGAACGCACAAGATGGAACTCCTAGGTGATGTGAGTCATGTGAAGCTCGTTTTGGTCCGTTTGGAGATAGTGCTAACCTTGACGCAATATATGTGCACAGTTTGCATGAACGTACCAGAGACTCGAAAATCATTTTGGACGCACCCAATGGAACTCCTAGGTGTCGGGGATCATGTGGAATCGCATTTAGGTCCGTTTGGAGAGAGGTTCAGTGTCGGTGCAAGATAATTGCATGGTCTGCATCAAACATACCATAGGCTCAGAAATTATTTTGTACGCATCCGATGGTACTCCTCGGTGACGATGCTCAAGTAGAAGCTCGTTACGGTATGATTGGAGATGGTGCTAAACTTGAAGCAAGAAATGTGCACGGTTTGCGCCAAACATACCATAGGCTTGAAAATTGTTGTGGACACACCCAATGGAACTACTAGGTGACGAGGCTCAAGTGGAAGCTCGTTTTGGTCCATTTGGATATGGTGCTAATCTTGCCGCAAGATAGTTGCTCGGTTTGCGCAGAACATACCATAGACTCGGAAATAGTTTTGGACGCACCCAATGGAACTCCTCGGTGTCGGGGTTCATGTGGAATCTCGTTTAAGTTCGTTTGGAGACAGGTTTAGTGTTGGTGCAAGATAATTGCATGGTCTGCGCCAAACATACATAGGCTCAGAAATCATTTTAGACGCAGCCGATGGTACTCCTAGGTGACGATGCTCAAGTGGAAGCTCGTTGTGGTCCGATTGGAGATGGTGCTAAACTTGATGCAAGATAGGTGCATGGTTTGCGCGAAACATACCATAGGCTCAGAAATCATTTTGGACACACCCAATGGAACTCGTAGGTGACGAGGCTCAAGTGGAAGCTCGTTTTGGTCCGTTTGGAGATAGTGCTAATCTTGACGAGGTGCACGGTTTCCGTCAAACCTACCATAGGCTCAGAAATCGGTTTGGACGCATTCGATGGAACTCCTAGGTGACGTGGGTCATGTGGAATCTTGTTTCGGTTCATTTGGAAACAGTGTCAGTGTCGTTGCAATATAGGTGCACGGTTTGCGCTGAACATACCATAGGCTCGAAAATTATTTTGGATGCACCTGATGGTACTCCTAGTGGACGATGCTCAGGTGGAAGCTCGTTTCAGTCCGTTTGTAGATAGTGCTTATCTTGACAGAATATAAGAGCACGGTTTGCGCCAAATATATGATAGGCTTGGAAAACGTATTGAACGCACTAGATGGAACTCCTTGGTAATGTGGGTCAAGTGGAAGCTCGTTTTGGTTCGTTTGGAGATAGTGCTAACCTTCACGCAAGATATCTTCACGGTTTGCACAGAACGTAAAAGAGGCTCAAAAATCATTTTGGACGCACCTAATGGAACTCCTTGGTGTCGGGGGTCATGTGGAATCACGATCAAGTCCGTTTGGAGACAGGTTTAGTGTTGGTGCAAGATAATTGCACGGTCTGCGCCAAAAATACCATAGGCTCAGAAATCGTTTTGGACACAATCGATGGTACTCCTAGGTGACGATGCTCAAGTGGAAGCTCGTTACGGTCCGATTGGACATGGTGCTAAACTTGATACAAGATAGGTGCATGGTTTGCGCCAAACATACCATAGGCTCGGAAATCATTTTAGACACACCCAATGGAACTCCTAGGTGACGAGGCTCAAGTAGAAGCTCATTTTGGTTCGTTTGGAGATGGTGCTAATCTTGCAGCAAGATAGGTGCACGGTTTGCGCTGAACGTACCATAGGCTCGAAAATCATTTTGGACACACCTAATGGAACTCCTAGGTGTCAGGGGTCATGTGGAATCTCGTTTAAGTCCGTGTGTAGACAGGTTTAGTGTCGGTGCAAGATAATTGCACGGTCTGCGCCAAACATACCATAGGCTCATAAATCATTTTGGACACACCCGATGGTACTCCTAGGTGGCGATGCTCAAGTGGAAGCTTGTTATGGTCCGATTGGAGATGGTGCTAAACTTGATTATAGATAGGTGCAAGGTTTGTGCCAAACAGACCATAGGATTGGAAATCATTTTAGACACACCCAATGGAACTCCTAGGTGACGAGGCTCAAGTGGAAGCTCGTTTTGGTCTGTTTGGAGATAGTGCTATTCTTGATGAGGTGCACGGTTTGCGCCGAACCTACCATAGATATTGCTATTCTTGATGAGGTGCACGGTTTGCGCCGAACCTACCATAGGCTCATAAATCAGTTTGGACGCATCCGATAGAACTCCAAGGTGACGTGGGTCATGTGGAATCTCGTTTCAGTCTATTTAGAGACAGTGTTAGTGTAGGTGCAAGATAGTTGGACGGTTTTCGCCAAACATACCATACACTTAGAAATCAATTTAGACGCACCCGATGGTACTCCTAAGTGACGATGCTCAAGTGAAAGCTCGTTTCATTCCATTTAGAGATGGTGCTAATCTTGCCGCAAGATAGGTGCACGGTTTACGCCGAACGTACCATAGGCTCGAAAATTCTTTTTGGATGCACCCGATGGTACTCCTAGGGCGAGGCTCAAGTGGAAGCTCGTTTTAGTCCGTTTGCAAATAGTGCTAATCTTGACGCAATATAGGAACACTGTTTGCGCCAAACGTATCATAGGCTCAGAAAACGTATTGAACGCACAAGATGGAACTCTTAGGTGATGTGGGTCATGTCAAGCTCGTTTTGGTCCGTTTGGAGATAGTGCTAACCTTGACGCAAGATATGTGCACAGTTTGCACAGAACGTACCAGAGACTCAAAAATCATTTTGGACGCACCCAATGGAACTCCTAGGTGTCAAGGATCATGTGGAATCACGTTTAAGTCCGTTTGGAGAGAGGTTTACTGTCGGTGCAAGATAATTGCACGGTCTGCGCCAAACATACCATAGGCTCAGAAATTGTTTTGTACGCACCCGATGGTACTCCTAGGTGACGAAGCTCAAGTGGAAGCTCGTTACGGTCTGATTGGAGATGGTGCTAAACTTGAAGCAAGAAATGTGCACGGTTTGCGGCAAATGTACCATAGGCTTAAAAATCATTGTGGACACACCCAATGGAACTACTAGGTGATGAGGCTCAAGTGGAAGCTCGTTTTGGTCCATTTGGATATGGTGCTAATCTTGCCGCAAGATAGTTACACGGTTTGCGCTGAACATACCATAGACTCGGAAATCGTTTTGGACGCACCCAATGGAACTCCTCGGTGTCGGGGTTCATGTGGAATCTCATTTAAGTTCGTTTGGAGACAGGTTTAGTGTCGGTGCAAGATAATTGCATGGTCTGCGCCAAACAACCATAGGCTTAGAAATCATTTTGGACGCAGCCAATGGTACTCCTAGGTGACGATGCTCAAGTGGAAGCTCATTACGGTCCGATTGGAGATGGTGCTAAACTTGATGCAAGGTAGGTGCATGGTTTGCGCGAAACATACCATAGGGTCAGAAATTATTTTGGACACACCCAATGGAACTCCTAGGTAATAAGGCTCAAGTGGAAGCTTGTTTTGGTCCGTTTGGAGATAGTGCTAATCTTGACGAGGTGCACGGTTTGCGCCAAACCTACCATAGGCTCAGAAATCAGATTGGACGCATCTGATGGAACTCCTAGATGACGTGGGTCATGTGGATCTTGTTTCGGTTCATTTGGAAACAGTGTCAGTGTCGTTGCAATATAGGTGCACGGTTTGTGCTGAACATACCAAAGGCTCAAAAATTATTTTGGATGCACCTGATGGTACTCCTAGGGGACGATGCTCAGGTGGAAGCTCGTTTCAGTCCGTTTGTAGATAGTGCTTATCTTGACAGAATATAAGAGCACGGTTTGCGCCAAATATATGATAGGCTTCGAAAACATATTGAACGCACTAGATGGAACTCCTGGGTGATGTGGGTCAAGTGGAAGCTCGTTTTGGTTCGTTTGGAGATAGTGATAACCTTCACGCAAGATATGTTCACGGTTTGCACAGAACGTAAAAGAGGCTCAAAAATCATTTTGGACGCACCTAATGGAACACCTAGGTGTCGGGGGTCATGTGGAATCACGATCAAGTCCGTTTGGAGACAGGTTTAGTGCCGGTGCAAGATAATTGCACGGTCTGCGCCA
>JAQSUU010000461.1:0-44737 GCA_038087645.1 Saccharum hybrid cultivar R570 | reverse complement strand
CTCCTAGGTGAGTGGGTTATGTGGAATCTTGTTTCAGTTCATTTGGAAACAGTGTCAGTGTCGTTGCAATATAGGTTCACGGTTTGCGCTGAACATATCTTAGGCTCGAAAATTGTTTTGGATGCACCCGATGGTACTCCTAGGGGACGAGGCTCAAGTGGAAGCTTGTTTCAGTACGTTTGCGGATAGTGCTAATCTTGACGCAATATAGGTGCATGGTTTGCGCTAAACATACCATAGGCTCAGAAAACGTATTGAACGCACTAGATGGAACTCCTAGGTGATGTGGGTCATGTGAAAGCTCATATTGGTCCGTTTGGGGATAGTGCTAACCTTGACGCAAGATATGTGCACGGTTTGCACAGAACGAACTAAAGGCTCGAAAATCGTTTTGGACGCACCCAATGGAACTCCTAGGTGTTGGGGGTCATGTGGAATCACTTTTAAGTCTGTTTGGAGATAGGTTTAGTGTTGGTGCAAGATAATTGCACGGTCTGCGCCAAAGATATCATAGGCTCAGAAATCGTTTAGGACGCAGCCGATGGAACTCCTAGGTGTCGAAGGTCATGTGGAATCTCGTTTAAGTCCGTTTGGAGACAGGTTTAGTGCCAGTGCAAGATAATTGCACGGTCTGCCCCAAACATATCATAGGCTCAGAAACCCTTTTAGACGCACCCGATGGTACTCCTTGGTGACGATCCTCAAGTGGAAGCTCGTTACGGTACGATTGGAGATGGTGCTAAACTTGATGCAAGATAGGTGCATGATTTGCGCCAATCATACCATGGGCTCGGAAATCATTTTGTACACACCCAATGGAACTCCTAGGTGACGAGGCTCAATTGGAAGCTCATTTTGGTCCGTTTGGAGATAGTGCTAATCTTGACGAGGTGCACGGTTTGCGCCGAACCTACCATAGGCTTAGAAATCATCTTGGACGCACCCGACGGAACTCCTAGGTGAGTGGGTCATGTGGAATCTTGTTTCAGTTCATTTGGAGATAGTGTCAGTGTCGTTGCAATATAGGTTCACGGTTTGCGCTGAACATACCTTAGGCTCGAAAATCTTTTTGGATGCACCCGATGGTACTCCTAGGGGACGAGGCTCAAGTGGAAGCTCGTTTCAGTACGTTTGCAGATAGTGCTAATCTTGACACAATATTGGTGCCCCGTTTGCGCCAAACGTACCATAGCCTCGGAAAACGTATTGAACGCACAAGATGGAACACCTAGGTGATGTGGGTAAGGTGGAAGCTCGTTTTGGTCCGTTTAGAGATAGTGTTAACTTTGACGCAAGATATGTGCACGGTTTGCGCAGAATGTACCAGAGGCTCGGAAATCGTTTTGGACGCACCAAATGGAACTCACAGGTGTCGAGGGTCATGTGGAACCGCGTTTAAGTCCGTTTGGAGACAGGTTTAGTGTCGGTGCAAGATAATTGCACGGTCTGCACCAAACATACCATAGGCTCAGAAATCATTTTGGATGCACCCGATGGTACTACTAGGTGACGATGCTCAAGTGGAAGCTCGTTACGGTATGATTGGAGATGCTGCTAAACTTGATGCAAGATAGGTGCATGGTTTGCGCCAAACATACCATAGACTTGGAAATCATTTTGGACACACCCAATGGAACTCCTAGGTGACGAGGCTCAAGTGGAAGCTCATTTTGGTCCGTTTGGAGATAGTGCTAATCTTGACGAGGTGCACGGTTTGCGCCGAACCTACCATAGGCTCAGAAATCGGTTTGGGCGCATCCGATGGAACTCCTAGGTGACGTGGGTCATGTGGAATCTCGTTTTAGTCTATTTGGAGACAGTGTTAGTGTCGGTGCAAGATAGTTGGACGGTTTGCTCCAAACATACCATACCCTCAGAAATCGATTTGGACGCACCCGATGGTACTCCTAGGTGACGAGGCTCAAGTAGAAGCTCGTTTTGTTCCGTTCGGAGATGGTGCTAATCTTGCCGCAAGACAGGTGTACGGTTTCCGCTGAACGTACCATAGGCTCGAAAATCATTTTGGACGCACCCGGTGGTACACCTAGGGTACAAGGCTCAAGTGGAAGATCGTTTGAGTCCGTTAGGAGACAGTGCCAATCTTGACACAAGATAGGTGCGCAGTTTGTGCCTAGTGTTCTGTAGGCCCGGAAATCGTCTTGGACGCACCCGATGGAACTCCTAGGTGAGTGGGTCATGTGGAATCTTGTTTGGGTTCATTTGGAAATAGTGTCAGTGTCGTTGCAATATAGGTGCACGATTTACGCTGAGCATACCATAGGCTCGAACATTGTTTTGGATGCACCCGATCGTACTCCTAGGAGACGAGGCTCAAGTGGAAGCTTGTTTCAGTGCATTTGCAGATAGTTCTAATCTTGACGCAATATAGGTGCACGGTTTGCGCTAAACGTACCATAGGCTCAGAAAACGTATTGAACGCACTAGATCGAACTCCTAGGTGATGTGGGTCATGTGGAAGCTCATATTGATCCGTTTGGGGAAAGTGCTCACCTTGACGCAAGATATGTGCACGGTTTGCGCAGAACGAACTAGAGGCTCGAAAATCATTTTGGACGCAACCAATGAACTCCTAGGTGTCGGGGGTCATGTGGAATCACTTTTAAGTCCGTTTGGAGATTGGTTTAGTGTCGGTGCAAGATAATTGCACGGTCTGCGCCAAAGGTACCATAGGCTCAGAAATCGTTTAGGACGCAGCCGATGGAACTCCTAGGTGTCGAAGGTCATGTGGAATCACTTTTAAGTCCGTTTGGAGACAGGTTTAGTGCCAGTGCGATAATTGCACGGTCTGCCCCAAACATATCACAGGCTCAGAAATCCTTTTAGACGCACCCGATGGTACTCCTAGGTGACGATCCTCAAGTGGAAGCTCGTTACGGTACAATTGGAGATGGTGCTAAATTTGATGCAAGATAGGTGCGTTATTTGCGCCAATCATACCATGGGCTCGGAAATCATTTTGGACACACCCAATGGAACTCCTAGGTGACGAGGCTCAATTGGGAGCTCGTTTTGGTCCGTTTGGAGATAGTGCTAATCTTGACGAGGTGCACGGTTTGCGCCGAACCTACCATAGGCTCAGAAATCGTCTTGGACACACCCGATGGAACTCCTAGGTGAGTGGGTCATGTGGAATCTTGTTTCAGTTCATTTGGACACAGTGTCAGTGTCATTGCAATATAGGTTCACGGTTTGCGCTGAACATACCTTAGGCTCGAAAATTGTTTTGGATGCACCCGATGGTACTCCTAGGGGACGAGGCTCAAGTGGAAGCTCGTTTCAGTACGTTTGCAGATAGTGCTAATCTTGACGTAATATTGGTGCCCAGTTTGTGCCAAACGTACCATAGCCTCAGAAAACATATTGAACGCACAAGATGGAACTCCTAGGTGATGTGGGTCATGTGGAATCTCGTTTCAGTCTATTTGGAGACAGTGTTAGTGTCGACGCAAGATAGTTGGACGGTTTGCGCCAAACATACCATACACTTAGAAATCGATTTGGACGCACCCGATGGTACTCCTAGGTGACGAGGCTCAAGTGAAAGCTCGTTTCGTTCCGTTTAGAGACGGTGCTAATCTTGCCGCAAGATAGGTGCGCGGTTTGCGCTGAACGTACCATAAGCTCGAAAATCGTTTTGGACGCATCCGGTGGTACTCCTAGGTGACAAGGCTCAAGAGGAAGCTCGTTTGAGTCCGTTAGGAGACTGTGCCAATCTTGACACAAGATAGGTGCGCAGTTTGTGCCAAGTGTTCCATAGGCCCGGAAATCGTCTTGGACGCACCCGATAGAACTCAAGGTGAGTGGGTCATGTGGAATCTTGTTTTGGTTCATTTGGAAATAGTGTCAGTATCGTTGCAATATAGGTGCAAGGTTTGCGCTGAGCATACCATAGGCTCGAAAATTGTTTTGGATGCACCCGATGGTACTCCTAGGGGACGAGGCTCAAGTGGAAGCTTGTTTCAATGCGTTTGCAGATAGTTCTAATCTTTACGCAATATAGGTGCACGGTTTGTGCTAAACGTACCATAGGCTCAGAAAACGTATTGAACGCACTAGATGGAACTCCTAGGAGATGTGGGTCATGTGGAAGCTCGTATTGGTCCATTTATGGATAGTGCTAACCTTGACGCAAGATATGTGCACGGTTTGCACAGAACGAACTAGACGCTCGAAAATCATTTTGGACGCACCCAATGGAACTCCTAGGTGTTGGGGGTCATGTGGAATCACTTTTAAGTCCGTTTGGAGATTGGTTTAGTGTCGGTGCAAGATAATTGCACGGTCTGCGCCAAAGATACCATAGGCTCAGAAATCGTTTAGGACGCAGCCGATGGAACTCCTAGGTGTCGAAGGTCATGTGGAATCTCGTTTAAGTCCGTTTGGAGACAGGTTTAGTGCCAGTGCAAGATAATTGCACGGTCTGCCCCAAACATATCACAGGCTCGGAAATCCTTTTAGACGCACCCGATGGTACTCCTAGGTGACGATCCTCAAGTGGAAGCTCGTTACGGTACGATTGGAGATGGTGCTAAACTTGATGCAAGATAGGTGCATGATTTGCGCCAATCATACCATGGGCTCGGAAATCATTTTGGACACACCCAATGGAACTCCTAGGTGACGAGGCTCAATTGGAAGCTCGTTTTGGTCCGTTTGGAGATAGTGCTAATCTTGACGAGGTGCACGGTTTGCGCCGAACCTACCATAGGCTCAGAAATCATCTTGGACGCACCCGATGGAACTCCTAGGTGAGTGGGTTATGTGGAATCTTGTTTCAGTTCATTTGGAGATAGTGTCAGTGTTGTTGCAATATAGGTTCACGGTTTGCACTGAACATACCTTAGGCTCGAAAATCTTTTTTGATGAACCCGATGGTACTCCTAGGGGACGAGGCTCAAGTGGAAGCTCGTTTCAGTACGTTTGCAGATAGTGCTAATCTTGACACAATATTGGTGCCCCGTTTGCGCCAAACGTACCATAGCCTCGGAAAATGTATTGAACGCACAAGATGGAACTCCAAGGTGATGTGGGTAAGGTGGAAGCTCGTTTTGGTCCGTTTAGAGATAGTGTTAACCTTGATGCAAGATATGTGCACGGTTTGCGCAGAATGTACCAGAGGCTCGGAAATCGTTTTGGACACACCAAATGGAACTCATAGGTGTCGAGGGTCATGTGGAACCGCGTTTAAGTCCGTTTGGAGACAGGTTTAGTGTCGGTGAAAGACAATTGCACGGTCTGCGCCAAACATACCATAGGCTCAGAAATCATTTTGGATGCACCCGATGGTACTACTAGGTGACGATGCTCAAGTGGAAGCTCGTTACGGTATGATTGGAGATGCTGCTAAACTTGATGCAAGATAGGTGCATGGTTTGCGCCAAACATACCGTAGGCTTGGAAATCATTTTGGACACACCCAATGGAACTCCTAGGTGACGAGGCTCAAGTGGAAGCTCATTTTGGTCCGTTTGGAGATAGTGCTAATCTTGACGAGGTGCACGGTTTGCGCCGAACCTACCATAGGCTCAGAAATCGGTTTGGGCGCATCCGATGGAACTCCTAGGTGACGTGGGTCATGTGGAATCTCGTTTTAGTCTATTTGGAGATAGTGTTAGTGTCGGTGCAAGATAGTTGGACGGTTTGCTCCAAACATACCATACCCTCAAAAATCGATTTGGACGCACCCGATGGTACTCCTAGGTGACGAGGCACAAGTAGAAGCTCGTTTCGTTCCGTTCGGAGATGGTGCTAATCTTGCCGCAAGACAGGTGTACGGTTTCCGCTGAACGTACCATAGGCTCGAAAATCATTTTGGACGCACCCGGTGGTACACCTAGGGTACAAGGCTCAAGTGGAAGATCGTTTGAGTCCGTTAGGAGACAGTGCCAATCTTGACACAAGATAGGTGCGCAGTTTGTGCCTAGTGTTCTGTAGGCCCGGAAATCGTCTTGGACGCACCCGATGGAACTCCTAGGTGAGTGGGTCATGTGGAATCTTGTTTGGGTTCATTTGGAAATAGTGTCAGTGTCATTGCAATATAGGTGCACGATTTGCGCTGAGCATACCATAGGCTCGAACATTGTTTTGGATGCACCCGATGGTACTCCTAGGAGACGAGGCTCAAGTGGAAGCTTGTTTCAGTGCATTTGCAGATAGTTCTAATCTTGACGCAATATAGGTGCACGGTTTGTGCTAAACGTACCATAGGCTCAGAAAATGTATTGAACGCACTAGATGGAACTCCTAGATGATGTGGGTCATGTGGAAGCTCATATTGATCCGTTTGGGGAAAGTGCTCACCTTGACGCAAGATATGTGCACGGTTTGCACAAAACGAACTAGAGGCTCGAAAATCGTTTTGGACGCACCCAATGGAACTCTTAGGTGTCGGGGGTCATGTGGAATCACTTTTAAGTCCGTTTGGAGATAGGTTTAGTGTTGGTGCAAGATAATTGCACGGTCTGCGCCAAAGATACCATAGGCTCAGAAATCGTTTAGGACGCAGCCGATGGAACTCCTAGGTGTCGAAGGTCATGTGGAATCTCGTTTAATTCCGTTTGGAGACAGGTTTAGTGCCAGTGCAAGATAATTGCACGGTCTGCCCCAAACATATCATAGGCTCAGAAATCCTTTTAGACGCACCCGATGGTACTCCTAGGTGACGATCCTCAAGTGGAAGCTCGTTACGGTACAATTGGAGATGGTGCTAAATTTGATGCAAGATAGGTGCATTATTTGCACCAATCATACCATGGGCTCGGAAATCATTTTGGACACACCCAATGGAACTCCTAGGTGACGAGGCTCAATTGGAAGCTCGTTTTGGTCCGTTTGGAGATAGTGCTAATCTTGACGAGGTGCACGGTTTGCGCCGAACCTACCATAGGCTCAGAAATCGTCTTGGACGCACCCGATGGAACTCCTAGGTGAGTGGGTCATGTGGAATCTTGTTTCAGTTCATTTGGACACAGTGTCAGTGTCATTGCAATATATGTTCACGGTTTGCGCTGAACATACCTTAGGCTCAAAAATTATTTTGGATGCACCCGATGGTACACCTAGGGAACGAGGCTCAAGTGGAACCTCATTTCAGTACGTTTGCAGATAGTGCTAATCTTGACGTAATATTGGTGCCCAGTTTGTGCCAAATGTACCATAGCCTCGAAAAACGTATTGAACGCACAAGATGGAACTCCTAGGTGATGTGGGTCATGTGGAATCTCGTTTCAGTCTATTTGGAGACAGTGTTAGTGTCGACGCAAGATAGTTGGACGGTTTGCGCCAAACATACCATACACTTAGAAATCGATTTGGACGCACCCGATGGTACTCCTAGGTGATGAGGCTCAAGTGAAAGCTCGTTTCGTTCCGTTTAGAGACGGTGCTAATCTTGCCGCAAGATCGGTGCGCGGTTTGCGCTGAACGTACCATAAGCTCGAAAATCGTTTTGGACGCATCCGGTGGTACTCCTAGGTGACAAGGCTCAAGTGGAAGCTCGTTTGAGTCCGTTAGGAGACTGTGCCAATCTTGACACAAGATAGGTGCGCAGTTTGTGCCAAGTGTTCCATAGGCCCAAAAATCGTCTTGGACGCACCCGATAGAACTCCTAGGTGAGTGAGTCATGTGGAATCTTGTTTTGGTTCATTTGGAAATAGTGTCAGTATCGTTGCAATATAGGTGCACGGTTTGCGCTGAGCATACCATAGGCTCGAAAATTGTTTTGGATGCACCCGATGGTACTCCTAGGGGACGAGGCTCAAGTGGAAGCTTGTTTCAGTGCGTTTGCAGATAGTTCTAATCTTTACGCAATATAGGTGCACGGTTTGCGCTAAACGTACCATAGGCTCAGAAAACGTATTGAACGCACTAGATGGAACTCCTAGGTTATGTGGGTCATGTGGAAGCTCGTATTGGTCCATTTAGGGATAGTGCTAACCTTGACGCAAGATATATGCACGGTTTGCACAGAACGAACTAGACGCTCGAAAATCATTTTGGACACACCCAATTGAACTCCTAGGTGTCGTGGGTCATGTGGAATCACTTTTAAGTCCGTTTTGAGATAGGTTTAGTGTCGGTGCAAGATAATTGCACGGTCTGCGCCAAAGATACCATAGGCTCAGAAATCGTTTTGGACGCACCCGATGGTACTCCTAGGTGACGATACGCAAGTGGAAGCTCGTTACGGTCCGATTGGAGATGGTGCTAAACTTGATGCAAGATAGGTGCACGGTTTGCGCCAAACATACCATAGGCTCGGAAATCATTTTGGACACACCCAATGGAACTCCTTTGTGACGAGGCTCAAGTGGAAGCTCGTTTTGGTCCGTTTGGAGATGGTGCTAATCTTGCCGCAAGATAGGTGCACGGATTGTGTTCAACGTAACATAGGCTCAGAAATCGTTTTGGACGCACCCAATGGAACTCCTAGGTGTCGAAGGTCATGTGGAATCTCGTTTAAGTCCGTTTGGAAACAGGTTTAGTGCCAGTGCAAGATAATTGCATGGTCTGCGCCAAACATATCATAGTCTCAGAAATCCTTTTAGACGCACCCAATGGTACTCCTAGGTGACGATCCTCAAGTGCAAGCTCGTTACGGTACGATTGGAGACGGTGCTAAACTTGATGCAAGATAGGTGCATGATTTGTGCCAATCATACCATGGCCTCGGAAATCATTTTGGACACACACAATGGAACTCCTAGGTGACGAGGCTCAATTGGAAGCTTGTTTTGGTCCATTTGGAGATAGTGCTATTCTTGACGAGGTGCACGGTTTGCGCTGAACCTACCATAGGCTCAGAAATCGTCTTGGACGCACCCGATGGAACTCCTAGGTGAGTGGGTCATGTGGAATCTTGTTTGGGTTCATTTGGAAATAGTGTCAGTGTCGTTGCAATATAGGTGCACGATTTGCGCTGAGCATACCATAGGCTCGAACATTGTTTTGGATGCACCTGATGGTACTCCTAGGAGACGAGGCTCAAGTAGAAGCTTGTTTCAGTGCATTTGCAGATAGTTCTAATCTTGACGCAATATAGGTGCACGGTTTGCGCTAAACGTACCATAGGCTCAGAAAACGTATTGAACGCACTAGATGGAACTCCTAGGTGATGTGGGTCATGTGGAAGCTCATATTGATCCGTTTAGGGAAAGTGCTCACCTTGACGCAAGATATGTGCACGGTTTGCACAGAACAAACTATAGGCTCGAAAATCGTTTTGGACGCACCCAATGGAACTCCTAGGTGTCGGGGGTCATGTGGAATCACTTTTAAGTCCGTTTGGAGATAGGTTTAGTGTCGGTGCAAGATAATTGCACGGTCTGCGCCAAAGATACCATAGGCTGATAAATCGTTTAGGACGCAGCAGATGGAACTCCTAGGTGTCGAAGGTCATGTGGAATCTCGTTTAATTCCGTTTGGAGACAGGTTTAGTGCTAGTGCAAGATAATTGCACGGTCTGCCCCCAAACATATCATAGGCTCAGAAATCCTTTTAGACGCACCCGATGATACTCCTAGGTGACGATCCTCAAGTGGAAGCTCGTTACGGTACAATTGGAGATGGTGCTAAATTTGATGCAAGATAGGTGAATTATTTGCGCCAATCATACCATGGGCTCGAAAATCATTTTGGACACACCCAATGGAACTCCTAGGTGACGAGGCTCAATTGGAAGCTCGTTTTGGTCCGTTTGGAGATAGTGCTAATCTTGACGAGGTGCACGGTTTGCGCCGAACCTACCATAGGCTCAGAAATCGTCTTGGACGCACCCGATGGAACTCCTAGGTGAGTGGGTCATGTGGAATCTTGTTTGGGTTCATTTGGAAATAGTGTCAGTGTCGTTGCAATATAGGTGCACGATTTGCGCTGAGCATACCATAGGCTTGAACATTGTTTTGGATGCACCCGATGATACTCCTAGGAGACGAGGCTCAAGTGGAAGCTTGTTTCAGTGCATTTGCAGATAGTTCTAATCTTGACGCAATATAGGTGCACGGTTTGCGCTAAACGTACCATAGGCTCAGAAAACGTATTGAACGCACTAGATGGAACTCCTAGGTGATGTGGGTAAGGTGGAAGCTCGTTTTGGTCCGTTTAGAGATAGTGTTAACCTTGACGCAAGATATGGGCACGGTTTGCGCAGAACGTACCAGAGGCTCGGAAATCATTTTGGACGCACCAAATGGAACTCACCTGTGTCGGGGGTCATGTGGAACCGCGTTTAAGTCCGTTTGGAGACAGGTTTAGTGTCGGTGCAAGATAATTGCACGGTCTGCGCCAAACATACCATAGGCTCAGAAATCATTTTGGATGCACACGATGGTACTACTAGGTGACGATGCTCAAGTGGAAGCTCGTTACGGTATGATTGGAGATGCTGCTAAACTTGATGCAAGATAGGTGCATGGTTTGCGCAAAACATACCATAGGCTTGGAAATCATTTTGGACACACCCAATGGAACTCCTAGGTGATGAGGCTCAAGTGGAAGCTCATTTTGGTCCGTTTGGAGATAGTGATAATCTTGACGAGGTGCACGGTTTGCGCCGAACCTACCACAGGCTCGTAAATCAGTTCGGACGCATCCCATGGAACTCCTAGGTGACGTGGGCATGTGGAATCTCGTTTCAGTCTATTTGGAGATAGTGTTAGTGTCGACGCAATATAGTTGGACGGTTTGCGCCAAACATACCATACACTTAGAAATTGATTTGGACGCACCCGATGGTACTCCTAGGTGACGAGGCTCAAGTGAAAGCTCGTTTCGTTCCGTTTAGAGATGGTGCTAATCTTGCCGCAAGATAGGTGCGCAGTTTGCGCTGAACGTACCATAAGCTCGAAAATCGTTTTGGACGCATCTGGTGGTACTCCTAGGCTCGAAAATCGTTTTGGACGCACCCGGTGGTACTCCTAGGTGACAAGGCTCAAGTGGAAGCTAGTTTGAGTCCGTTAGGAGACAGTGCCAATCTTGACACAAGATAGGTGCGCAGTTTGTGCCTAGTGTTCCATAGGCCCGAAAACCATCTTGGACGCACCCGATGGAACTCCTAGGTCAGTGGGTCATGTGGAATCTTGTTTTGGTTCATTTGGAAATAGTGTCAGTGTCGTTGCAATATAGGTGCACGGTTTGCGCTGAGCATACCATAGGCTCGAAAATTGTTTTGGATGCACCCGATGGTACTCCTAGGGGACGAGGCTCAAGTGGAAGCTTGTTTCTGTGCGTTTGCAGATAGTTCTAATCTTGACGCAATATAGGTGCACGGTTTGCGCTAAACGTACCATAGGCTTAGAAAACGTATTGAACGCACTAGATGGAACTCCTAGGTGATGTGGGTCATGTGGAAGCTCGCATTGGTCCATTTGGGGATAGTGCTAACCTTGACACAAGATATGTGCACGGTTTGCACAGAATGAACTAGAGGCTCGAAAATCATTTTGGACGCACCCAATGGAACTCCTAGGTGTCGCGGGTCATGTGGATTCACTTTTAAGTCCGTTTGGAGATAGGTTTAGTGTCGGTGCAAGATAATTGCACGGTCTACGCCAAAGAAACCATAGGCTCAGAAATCATTTTGGACGCAGCCGATGGTACTCCTAGGTGACGATACGCAAGTGGAAGCTCGTTACGGTCCGATTGGAGATGGTGCTAAACTTGATGCAAGATAGGTGCACGGTTTGCGCCAAACATACCATAGGCTCGAAAATCGTTTTGGACACACCCAATGGAACTCCTAGGTGACGAGGCTCAAGTGGAAGCTCGTTTCGTTCCGTTTAGAGATGGTGCTAATCTTGCCGCAAGATAGGTGCACGGTTTGCGCTGAACGTACCATAGGCTCGAAAAATCGTTTTGGACGCACCCGGTGGTACTCCTAGGTGACAAGGCACAAGTGGAAGCTCGTTTGAGTCCGTTAGGAGACAGTGCCAATATTGACACAAGATAGGTGCGCAGTTTGTGCCAAGTGTTCCATAGGCCCGGAAATCGTCTTGGACGCACCCGATGGAACTCCTAGGTGAGTGGGTCATGTGGAATCTTGTTTTGGTTCATTTGGTAATAGTGTCAGTGTCATTGCAATATAGGTGTACGGTTTGCGCTGAGCATACCATAGGCTTGAAAATTGTTTTGGATGCACCCGATGGTACTCCTAGGGGACGAGGCTCAAGTGGAAGCTTGTTTCAGTGTGTTTGCAGATAGTTCTAATCTTGACGCAATATAGGTGCACAGTTTGCGCTAAACGTACCATAGGCTCAGAAAACGTATTTAACGCACTAGATGGAACTCCTAGGTGATGTTGGTCATGTGGAAGCTCATATTGGTCCGTTTGGGGATAGTGCTAACCTTGACGCAAGATATGTGCACGGTTTGCATAGAACAAACCAGAGGCTCGAAAATCATTTTGGAGGCACCCAATAGAACTCCTAGGTGTCAGGGGTCATGTGGAATCACTTTTAAGTCCGTTTGGAGATAGGTTTAGTATCGGTGCTAAACTTGATGCAAGATGGGTGCACTGTTTGCGCCAAATATTCCATAGACTCGAAAATCGTTTTGGACACACCCAATGGAACTCCTAGGTGACAAGGCTCAAGTGGAAGCTCGTTTTGGTCCGTTTGGAGATGGTGCTAATCTTGCCGCAAGATAGGTGCACGGATTGTGTTCAACGTAACATAGGCTGAGAAATTGTTTTGGACGCACCCAATGGAACTCCTAGGTGTCAAAGGTCATGTGGAATCTTGTTTAAGTCCGTTTGGAGATAGGTTTAGTGCCAGTGCAAGATAATTGCACGGTCTGCGCCAAACATATCATAGGCTCAGAAATCCTTTTGGACGCACCCGATGGTACCCTAGGTGACGATGCTCAAGTGGAAGCTCGTTACGGTACGATTGGAGATGGTGCTAAACTTGTTGCAAGATAGGTGCATGATTTGCGTCAATCATACCATAGGCTCAGAAATCATTTTGGACACACCCAATGGAACTCCTAGGTGACGAGGCTCAATTGGAAGCTCATTTTGGTCCATTTGGAGATGGTGCAAATCTTGATGAGGTGCACGGTTTGTGCCGAACCTACCACAGGCTCGTAAATCAGTTCGGACGCATCTGATGGAACTCCTAGGTGACGTGGATCATGTGGAATCTCGTTTTAGTCTATTTGGAGATAGTGTTAGTGTCGGTGCAAGATAGTTGGACGGTTTGCTCCAAACATACCATACACTCAGAAATCGATTTGGACGCACCCGATGGTACTCCTAGGTGACGAGGCTAAAGTGGAAGCTCGTTTCGTTCTGTTTGGAGATGGTGCTAATATTGCCGCAAGACAGGTGCACGGTTTCCGCTTAACGTACCATAGGCTCTAAAATCATTTTGAACGCACCCGGTGGTTCTCCTAGGTGACAAGGCTCAAGTGGAAGCTCGTTTGAGTCCGTTTCGAGATAGTGCCAATCTTGAAAAAAGATAGGTGCGCAGTTTGTGCCTAGCGTTTTATAGGCTCAGAAATCGTCTTGGACGCAGCCGATGGAACTCCTATGTGAGTGGGTCATGTGGAATCTAGTTTCCGTTCATTTGGAAACAGTGTCAGTGTCGTTGCAATATAGGTGCACGGTTTGCGCTGAGCATACCATAAGCTCGAAAATTGTTTTGGATGCACCCGATGGTAGTCCTAGGGGACGAGGCTCAAGTGGAAGCTTGTTTCAATGCGTTTGCAGATAGTTCTAATCTTGACGCAATATAGGTGCACGGTTTGCGCTAAACGTACCATAGGCTCAGAAAACGTATTGAACGCACTAGATGGAACTCCTAGGTGATGTGGGTCATGTGGAAGCTCATATTGGTCCGTTTGGGGATAGTGCTAACCTTGACGCAAGGTATGTGCACGGTTTGCACAGAACGACTTAGAGGCTCGAAAATCATTTTGGACGCACCCAATGGAACTCCTAGGTGTCCGGTGTCATGTGGAATCACTTTTAAGTCCATTTGGAGATAGGTTTAGTGTCGGTGCAAGATAATTGCACGGTCTGCGCCAAACATACCATAGGCTGATAAATCATTTTGGACGCACCGGATGGTACTCCTAGGTGACGATGCTCTAGTGGAAGCTCGTTATGGTACGATTGGAGATGGTGCTAAACTTGGTGCAAGATAGGTGCATGGTTTGCGCAAAACATACCATGGGCTCGGAAATCATTTTGGACACACCCAATGGAACTCCTAGGTGACGAGGCTCAATTGGAAGCTTGTTTTGGTCCGTTCGGAGATAGTGCTAATCTTGACGAGGTGCACGGTTTGCGCCGAACCTACTATAGGCTCAAAAATCGTCTTCGATGCACCCGATGGAAGTCCTAGGTGAGTGGGTCATGTGGAATCTTGTTTCTGTTCATTTGGACACAGTGTCAGTGTCGTTGCAATATAGGTTCACGGTTTGTGCCAAACATACTATACACTCAGAAATCGATTTGGACGCACCTGATGGTACTCCTAGGTGACGAGGCTCAAGTAGAAGCTCGTTTCGTTCCGTTTGGAGATGGTGCTAATCTTGCCGCAAGATAGGTACATGGTTTGCGCTTAATGTACCATAGGCCCTAAAATCGTTTTGGACGCACCCGGTGTTACTCCTAGGTGACAAGGCTCAAGTGGAAGCTCGTTTGAGTCCGTTTGGAGACAGTGCCAATCTTGACACAAGATAGGTGCGTAGTTTGTGCCTAGCGTTCCAAAGGCCCAGAAATCATCTTGGACGCAGCCGATGGAACTCCTATGTGAGTGGGTCATGTTGAATCTAGTTTTAGTTCATTTGGAAACAGTGTCAGTGTCATTGCAATATAGGTGCACGGTTTGCGCTAAACATACCATAGGCTCGAAAATTGTTTTGGATGCACCCGATGGTACTCCTAGGGGACGAGGCTCAAGTTGAAGCTCGTTTTAGTACGTTGGCAGATAGTGCTAATCTTGACGCAATATAGGTGCCTGGTTTGCGCCAAACGTACCATAGGCTCGGAAAACGTGTTGAACGCACTAGATGGAACTCCTAGGTGATGTGGGTCATGTGGAAGCTCATTTTGGTCTGTTTAGAGATAGTGCTAACCTTGACGCAAGATATGTGCATGGTTTGTGAAGAATGTACCAGAGGCTCGAAAATCATTTTGGATGCACCCAATGGAACTCCTAGGTGTCGAGGGTCATGCGGAATCACGTTTAAGTCTGTTTGGAGACAGGTTTAGTATCGGTGCAAGATAATTGCACGGTCTGCGCCAATCATACCATAGGCTCAGAAATCATTTTGGACTTACCCGATGGTACTCCTAGGTGACGATGCTCAAGTGGAAGCTCGTTACGGTCCGATTGGAGATGGTGCTAAACTTGATGCAATATAGGTGCACGGTTTGCGCCAAACGTACCATAGGCTCGAAAAACGTATTGAACGCACTAGATGGAACTTCTAGGTGACGTGGGTCATGTGGAGCTCGTTTTGGACCATTTGGAGATAGTTCTAACCTTGAAGCAAGATATGTGCACGGTTTGCGCAGAACGTACCAGAGGCTCGAAAATCGTTTTGGACGCACCCAATGGAACTCCTAGGTGTCGACGGTCATGTGGGATCGCGTTTAAGTCCGTTTGGAGATAGGTTTTGTATCGGTGCAAGATAATTGCACGGTCTGTGCCAAACATACCATAGGCTCAGAAATTGTTTTGGACGCACCCGATGGTACTCCTAGGTGACGATGCTCAAGTGGAAGCTCGTTACGGTCTGATTGGAGATGGTGCTGAACTTGAAGCAAGAAATGTGCACGGTTTGCGCCAAACATACCATAGGCTCAAAAATCATTGTGGACACACCCAATGGAACTACTAGGTGACGAGGCTTAAGTGGACGCTCGTTTTGGTCCGTTTGGAGATGGTGCTAATCTTGCCGCAAGATAGGTGCACGGTTTGCGCTGAACGTACCATAGGCTCGAAAATTGTTTTGGACGCACCCAATGGAACTCCTAGGTGTCGGGGCTCATGTGGAATCGGGTTTAAGTCTGTTTGGAGACAGGTTTAGTGTTGGTGCAAGATTATTGCACGGTCTGCGCCAAACATACCATAGGCTCATAAATTGTTTTGGACGCACCCGATGGTACTCCTAGGTGACGATGCTCAAGTGGAAGCTCGTTACGGTACGATTGGAGATGGTGCTAAACTTGATGCAAGATTGGTGCATGGTTTGCACGAAACATACCATAGGCTCGGAAATCATTTTGGACACAACCAATGGAACTCCTAGGTGACGAGGCTCAATTGGAAGCTCGTTTTAGTCCGTTTGGAGATTGTGCTAATCTTGACGAGGTGCACGGTTTGCGTCGAACCTACCATAGGCTCAGAAATCATCTTGCACACAGCCGATGGAACTCCTAGGTGAGTGGGTCATGTGGAATCTTGTTTCAGTTCATTTGGACACAGTGTTAGTGTCGTTGCAATATAGGTTCACGGTTTGCGCTGAACATATTTTAGGCTCGAAAATTGTTTTGGATGCACCCGATGGTACTCCTAGGGGACGAGGCTCAACTGGAAGCTCGTTACAGTACGTTTGCAGATAGTGCTAATCTTGACGCAATATAGGTGCCCGGTTTGCGCCAAACGTACCATAGCCTCGGAAAACGTATTGAACGCGCAAGATGGAACTCCTAGGTGATGTGAGTAAGGTGGAAGCTCGTTTTGGTCTATTTAGATATAGTGTTAACCTTGACGCAAGATATGTGCACGGTTTGCGCAGAACGTACCAGAGGCTCCGAAATCATTTTGGACGCACTAAATGGAACTCACAGGTGTCGGGGGTCATGTGGAACCGCGTTTAAGTCCATTTGGATACAGGTTTAGTGTCGGTGCAAGATAATTGCACGGTCTACGCCAAACATACCATAGTCTCAGAAATCATTTTGGACGCACCCGATGGTACTCCTAGGTGACGATGCTCAAGTGGAAGCTCATTACGGTCCGATTGGAGATGGTGCTAGACTTGATGCAAGATAGGTGCATGGTTTGCGCCAAACATACCATAGGCCTGGAAATTATTTTGGACACACCCAATAGAACTCCTAGGTGATGAGGCTCAAGTGAAAGCTCATTTTGGTCCATTTGGAGATAGTGCTAATCTTGACGAGGTGCACGGTTTGCACCGAACGTACCACAACCTCGTAAATTAGTTCGGACGCATCCGATGGAACTCCTAGGTGACGTGGGTCATGTCGAATCTCGTTACAGTCTATTTGGAGACAGTGTTAGTGTCGGCGCAAGATAGTTGGACGGTTTATGCCAAACATGCCATACACGTAGAAATCGATTTGGACGCACCCGATTGTACTCTTAGGTGACGAGGCTCAAGTGAAAGCTCGTTTCGTTCCGTTTAGAGACGGTGCTAATCTTGTCGCAAGAAAGGTGCACGGTTTGTGTTGAACGTACCATAGGCTCAAAAATCGTTTTGGACGCACCTGGTGGTACTCCTAGGTGACAAGGCTCAAGTGGAAGCTCGTTTGAGTCCGTTAGGAGACAGTGCCATTCTTGACACAAGATAGGTGCGCAGTTTGTGCCTAGTGTTCCGTAGGCCCGGAAATCATCTTGGACACACCCGATGGAACTCCTAGGTGAGTGGGTCATGTGGAATCTTATTTTGGTTCATTTGGAAATAGTGTCAGTGTCGTTGCAATATAGGTGCACGGATTGCGCTGAGCATACCATTGGCTCGAAAATTGTTTTAGATGCACCCGATGGTACTCCTAGGGGACGAGGCTCAAGTGAAAGCTTGTTTCAGTCCGTTTGCAGATAGTTCTAATCTTGACGCAATATAGGTGCACGGTTTGCGCTAAACGTACCATAGGCTCAAAAAATGTATTGAACGCACCAGATGGAACTCCTAGGTGATGTGGGTCATGTGAAAGCTCATATTAGTCCGTTTGGGGATAGTGCTAACCTTGACGCAAGATATGTGCACGGTTTGCACAGAACGAACTACAGGCTCGAAAATTGTTTTGGACGCACCCAATGGAACTCCTAGGTGTCGGGGGTCATGTGGAATCACTTTTAAGTCCGTTTGGAGACAGGTTTAGTGTCGGTGCAAGATAATTGCACGGTCTGCGGCAAACATACCATAGGCTCATAAATCGTTTTGGACGCACCCGATGGTACTCCTAGGTGACGATGCTCAAGTGGAAGCTCGTTACGGTACGATTGGAGATGGTGCTAAACTTGGTGCAAGATAGGTGCATGGTTTGCGCGAAACATACCATGGGCTCGGAAATCATTTTGGACACACCCAATGGAACTCCTAGATGACGAGGCTCAATTGGAAGCTCGTTTTGGTCCGTTCGAAGATAGTGCTAATCTTGACGAGGTGCACGGTTTGCGCCGAACCTACCATAGGCTCAGAAATCATCTTGGACACACCCGATGGAACTCCTAGGTAAGTGGGTCATGTGGAATCTTGTTTCAGTTCATTTGGACATAGTGTTAGTGTCATTGCAATATAGGTTCACGGTTTGCACCAAACATACCATAGGCTCATAAATCATTTTCGACGCACCCGATGGTACTCCTAAGTGACGAGGCTCAAGTGGAAGCTCGTTTCGTTCCGTTTGGAGATGGTGCTAATCTTGCTGCAAGACAGGTGCACGGTTTGCGCTTAACGTACCATAGGCCCTAAAATCGTTTTGGACACACCCGGTGTTACTCCTAGGGCTCAAGTGGAAGCTCGTTTGAGTCCGTTTGAAGACAGTGCCAATCTTGACACGAGATCGGTGCGCAATTTGTGCCTAGCATTCCATAGGCCCAGAAATCATCTTGGACGCAGCCGATGGAACTCCTATGTGAGTGGGTCATGTGGAATCTCGTTTAAGTCCGTTTGGAGACTGGTTTAGTGTCGGTGCAAGATAATTGCATGGTCTGCGCCAAACATACCACAGGCTCAGAAATCATTTTGGACGCACCCAATGGTACTCCTAGGTGACGATGCTCAAGTCGAAGTTCGTTTTGGTCCGTTTGGAGATAGAGCTAATCTTGACGAGGTGCACGGTTTGCGCCAAACCTACCTTAGGCTCAGAAATCGGTTTGGACGCATCCGATGGAACTCCTAGGTGACGTGGGTCATGTGGAATCTTGTTTCGGTTCATTTGGAAATAGTGTCAGTGTCGTTGCAATATAGGTGCACGGTTTGCGCTGAACATTCCATAGGCTCAAAAATTATTTTGGATGCACCCGATCGTACTCCTAGGGGACGATGCTCAAGTGGAAGCTCGTTTCAGTCCGTTTGTAGATAGTGCTTATCTTGACACAATATAAGTGCACGGTTTGCGCCAAACATACGATAGGCTTGGAAAACGTATTGAACGCACTAGATGGAACTCCTTAGTGATGTGGGTCATGTGGAAGCTCGTTTTGGTCCGTTTGAAGATAGTGCTAACCTTGACGCAAGATATGTGCATGGTTTGCACAGAACATACCAGAGGCTCAAAAATTGTTTTGGACGCACCCAATGGAAATCCTAGGTGTCGAGGGTCATGTGGAATCGGGTTTAAGTCCGTTTGGAGACAGGTTTAGTGTCGGTGCAAGATAATTGCACGGTCTACGCTAAACATACCATAGGCTCATAAATCGTTTTGCACGCACCCGATGGTACTCCTAGGTGACGATGCTCAAGTGGAAGCTCATTACGGTACAATTGGAGATGGTGCTAAACTTGATGCAAGATAGGTGCATGGTTTGCGCGAAACATACCATGGGCTCGGAAATCATTTTGGGCACACCCAATGGAACTCCTAGGTGACGAGGCTCAATTGGAAGCTCGTTTTGGTCCGTTTGGAGATAGTGCTAATCTTGACGAGGTGCACGGTTTGCGCCGAACCTACCATCGGCTCAGAAATCATCTTGGACGCACCCGATGGAACTCCTAGGTGAGTGGGTCATGTGGAATCTTGTTTCAGTTCATTTGGACACGGTGTTAGTGTCGTTGCAATATTGGTTCACGGTTTGCGCTGAACATACCTTATGCTCGAAAATTGTTTTGGATGCACCCGATGGTACTCCTAGGGGACGAGGCTCAAGTGGAAGCTCGTTTCAGTACGTTTGCAGATAGTGCTAATCTAGACGCAATATAGGTGCCCGGTTTGCGCCAAATGTACCATAGCCGCGAAAAACGTATTGAACGCACAAGATGGAACTCCTAGGTGATGTGGGTAAGGTGAAAGCTCGTTTTGGTCCGTTTAGAGATAGTGATAACCTTGACGCAAGATATGTGCACGGTTTGCGTAGAACGTACCAGAGGCTCAGAAATCGTTTTGGACACACCAAATAGAACTCACAGGTGTCGGGGGTCATGTGGAACCGCGTTTAAGTCCATTTGGAGACAGGTTTAGTATCGGTGCAAGATAATTTCACGGTCTGCGCCAAACATACCATAGGCTCAGAAATCATTTTGAAAGCACCTGATGGTACTCCTAGGTGACGATGCTCAAGTGGAAGCTTGTTACGGTCCGATTGGAGATGGTGCTAAACTTGATGCAAAATAGGTGCACGGATTGCGCCAAACATACCATAGGCTTGGAAATCATTTTGGACACACCCAATGAAACTCCTAGGTGACGAGGCTCAAGTGGAAGCTCGTTTTGGTCCATTTGGAGATGGTGATAATCTTGCCGCAAGATAAGTGCACGGATTGTGTTCAACGTATCATAGGCTCAGAAATCGTTTTGGACGCACCCAATCGAACTCCTAGGTGTCGAATGTCGTGTGGAATCTCGTTTAAGTCCATTTGGAGACAGGTTTAGTGTCGGTGCAAGATAATTGCACGGTCTGCGCCAAACATACCATAGGCTCATAAATCATTTTGGACGCACCCGATGGTACTCCTAGGTGACGATGCTCAAGTGGAAGCTCATTATGGTACGATTGGAGATGGTGCTAAACTTGATGCAAGATAGGTGCATGGTTTGCGCGAAACATACCATGGGCTCAGAAATCATTTTGGACACACCCAATGGAACTCCTAGGTGACGAGGCTCAATTGGAAGCTCGTTTTGGTCCGTTTGGAGATAGTGCTAATCTTGACGAGGTGCACGGTTTGCGCCGAACCTATCATAGGCTCAGAAATCATCTTGGACGCACCCGATGGAACTCCTAGGTGAGTGGGTCATGTGGAATCTTGTTTCAGTTCATTTGGACACAGTGTCAGTGTCGTTGCAATATTGGTTCACGGTTTGCGCTGAACATACCTTAGGCTCGAAAATTGTTTTAGATGCACCCGATGGTACTCCTAGGGGACGAGGCTCAAGTGGAAGCTCGTTTCAGTACGTTTGCAGATAGTGCTAATCTTGATGCAATATAGGTGCCCGGTTTGCGCCAAACGTACCATAGCCTCGGAAAACGTATTGAACGCACAAGATGGAACTCCTAGGTGATGTGGGTAAGGTGGAAGCTCGTTTTGATCCGTTTAGAGATAGTGTTAACCTTGACGCAAGATATGTGCACGGTTTGCGCAGAACGTACCAGAGGCTCGGAAATCATTTTGGATGCACCAAATGGAACTCATAGGTGTTGGGGGTCATGTGGAACCGCGTTTAAGTACATTTAGAGACAGGTTTAGTGTCGGTGCAAGATAATTTCATGGTCTGCGCCAAACATACCATAGGCTCAGAAATCATTTTGGACGCACCCAATGGTACTCCTAGGTGACGATGCTCAAGTGGAAGCTCGTTACGGTCCGATTGGGGATGGTGCTAAACTTGATGCAAGATAGGTGCACGGTTTACGCCAAACATACCATAGGCTTGGAAATCATTTTGGACACACCCAATGGAACTCCTAGGTGATGAGGCTCAAGTGGAAGCTCATTTTGGTCCATTTGGAGATGGTCCTAATCTTGCCGCATGATAGGTGCATGGATTGTGTTCAACGTAACATAGGCTCAGAAATCATTTTGGACACACCCAATGGAACTCCTAGGTGTCGAAGGTCATGTGGAATCTCGTTTAAGTCCGTTTGAAGACAGGTTTAGTGTCGGTGCAAGATAATTGCACGGTCTGCGCCAAACATACCATAGGCTCATAAATCATTTTGGACGCACCCAATGGTACTCCTATGTGACGATGCTCAAGTGGAAGCTCGTTACGGTACGATTGGAGATAGTGCTAAACTTGGTGCAAGATAGGTGCATGGTTTGCGCGAACATACCATGGGCTCGGAAATCATTTTGGACACACCCAATGGAACTTCTAGGTGACGAGGCTCAATTGGAAGCTCATTTTGGTCCGTTCGGAGATAGTGCTAATCTTGACGAGGTGCACGGTTTGCGCCAAACCTATCATAGGCTCAGAAATCATCTTGGACGCACCCGATGGAACTCCTAGGTGAGTGGGTCATGTGGAATCTTGTTTCAGTTCATTTGGACACAGTGTCAGTGTCGTTGCAATATTGGTTCACGGTTTGCGCTGAACATACCTTAGGCTCGAAAATTGTTTTGGATGCACCCGATGGTACTCCTAGGGGACGAGGCTCAAGTGGAAGCTCGTTTCAGTACGTTTGCAGATAGTGCTAATCTTGATGCAATATAGGTGCCCGGTTTGCGCCAAACGTACCATAGCCTCGGAAAACGTATTGAACGCACAAGATGGAACTCCTAGGTGGTGTGGGTAAGGTGGAAGCTCGTTTTGGTCCGTTTAGAGATACTGTTAACCTTGACGCAAGATATGCGCACGATTTGCGCAGAACGTACCAGAGGCTCGGAAATCGTTTTGGATGCACCAAATGGAACTCACAGGTGTTGGGGGTCATGTGGAACCGCGTTTAAGTACATTTAGAGACAGGTTTAGTGTCGGTGCAAGATAATTTCATGGTCTGCGCCAAACATACCATAGGCTCAGAAATCATTTTGGACGCACCCAATGGTACTCCTAGGTGACGATGCTCAAGTGGAAGCTCGTTACGGTCCGATTGGAGATGGTGCTAAACTTGATGCAAGATAGGTGCACGGTTTGCGCCAAACATACCATAGGCTTGGAAATCATTTTGGACACACCCAATGGAACTCCTAGGTGATGAGGCTCAAGTGGAAGCTCATTTTGGTACATTTGGAGATGGTCCTAATCTTGCCGCAGGATAGGTGCATGGATTGTGTTCAACGTAACATAGGCTCAGAAATCGTTTTGGACGCACCCAATGGAACTCCTAGGTGTCGAAGGTCATGTGGAATCTCGTTTAAGTCCGTTTGGAGACAGGTTTAGTGTCGGTGCAAGATAATTGCACGGTCTGCGCCAAACATACCATAGGCTCATAAATCGTTTTGGACGCACCCAATGGTACTCCTATGTGACGATGCTCAAGTGGAAGCTCATTACGGTACGATTGGAGATAGTGCTAAACTTGGTGCAAGATAGGTGCATGGTTTGCGCGAAACATACCATGGGCTCGGAAATCATTTTGGACACACCCAATGGAACTCCTAGGTGACGAGGCTCAATTGAAAGCTCATTTTGGTCCGTTCGGAGATAGTGCTAATCTTGACGAGGTGCACGGTTTACACCGAACCTACCATAGGCTCAGAAATCATCTTGGACGCACCTGATGGAACTCCTAGGTGAGTGGGTCATGTGGAATCTTGTTTCAGTTCATTTCGACACAGTGTTAGTGTCGTTGCAATATTGGTTCACGGTTTGCGCTGAACATACCTTAGGCTCGAAAATTGTTTTGGATGCACCCGATGGTACTCCTAGGGGACGAGGCTCAAGTGGAAGCTCGTTTCAGTACGTTTGCAGATAGTGCTAATCTTGACGCAATATAGGTGCCCGGTTTGCGCCAAATGTACCATAGCCTCGGAAAACGTATTGAACGCACAAGATGGAACTCCTAGGTGATGTGGGTAAGGTGAAAGCTCGTTTTGGTCCGTTTAGAGATAGTGATAACCTTGACGCAAGATATGTGCACGGTTTGCGCCGAACGTACCAGATGCTCAGAAATCGTTTTGGACACACCAAATAGAACTCACAGATGTCGGGGGTCATGTGGAACCGCGTTTAAGTCCATTTGGAGGCAGGTTTAGTATCGGTGCAAGATAATTTCACGGTCTGCGCCAAACATACCATAGGCTCAGAAATCATTTTGAAAGCACCTGATGGTACTCCTAGGTGACGATGCTCAAGTGGAATCTCGTTACGGTCCGATTGGAGATGGTGCTAAACTTGATGCAAAATAGGTGCACGGTTTGCGCCAAACATACCATAGGCTTGGAAATCATTTTGGACACACCCAATGAAACTCCTAGGTGACGAGGCTCAAGTGGAAGCTCGTTTTGGTCCATTTGGAGATGGTGATAATCTTGCCACAAGATAAGTGCACGGATTGTGTTCAACGTAACATAGGCTCAGAAATCGTTTTGGACGCACCCAATCGAACTCCTAGGTGTCGAATGTCGTGTGGAATCTCGTTTAAGTCCATTTGGAGACAGGTTTAGTGTCGGTGCAAGATAATTGCACGGTCTGCGCCAAACATACCATAGGCTCATAAATCATTTTGGACGCACCCGATGGTACTCCTAGGTGACGATGCTCAAGTGGAAGCTCATTATGGTACGATTGGAGATGGTGCTAAACTTGATGCAAGATAGGTGCATGGTTTATGCGAAACATACCATGGGCTCAGAAATCATTTTGGACACACCCAATGGATCTCCTAGGTGACGAGGCTCAATTGGAAGCTCGTTTTGGTCCGTTTGGAGATAGTGCTAATCTTGACGAGGTGCACGGTTTGCGCCAAACCTATCATAGGCTCAGAAATCATCTTGGACGCACCCGATGGAACTCCTAGGTGAGTGGGTCATGTGGAATCTTGTTTCAGTTCATTTGGACACAGTGTCAGTGTCGTTGCAATATTGGTTCACGGTTTGCGCTGAACATACCTTAGGCTCGAAAATTGTTTTGGATGCACCCGATGGTACTCCTAGGGGACGAGGCTCAAGTGGAAGCTCGTTTCAGTACGTTTGCAGATAGTGCTAATCTTGATGCAATATAGGTGCCCGGTTTGCGCCAAACGTACCATAGCCTCGGAAAACGTATTGAACGCACAAGATAGAACTCCTAGGTGATGTGGGTAAGGTGGAAGCTCGTTTTGGTCCGTTTAGAGATAGTGTTAACCTTGACGCAAGATATGTGCACGGTTTGCGCAGAACATACCAGAGGCTCGGAAATCGTTTTGGATGCACCAAATGGAACTCACAGGTGTTGGGGGTCATGTGGAACCGCGTTTAAGTACATTTAGAGACAGGTTTAGTGTCGGTGCAAGACAATTTCACGGTCTGCGCCAAACATACCATAGGCTCAGAAATCATTTTGGACGCACCTGATGGTACTCCTAGGTGACGATGCTCAAGTGGAAGCTCGTTACGGTCCGATTGGAGATGGTGCTAAACTTGATGCAAGATAGGTGCACGGTTTGCGCCAAACATACCATAGGCTTGGAAATCATTTTGGACACACCCAATGAAACTCCTAGGTGACGAGGCTCAAGTGGAAGCTCATTTTGGTCCATTTGGAGATGGTGCTAATCTTGCCGCAAGATAGGTGCACGGATTGTGTTCAACGTAACATAGGCTCAGAAATCGTTTTGGATGCACCCAATCGAACTCCTAGGTGTCGAATGTCGTGTGGAATCTCGTTTAAGTCCATTTGGAGACAGGTTTAGTGTCGGTGCAAGATAATTGCACGGTCTGTGCCAAATATACCATAGGCTCATAAATCGTTTTGGACGCACCCGATGGTACTCCTAGGTGACGATGCTCAAGTGGAAGCTCATTATGGTATGATTGGAGATGGTGCTAAACTTGATGCAAGATAGGTGCATGGTTTGCGCGAAACATACCATGGGCTCGGAAAACATTTTGGACACATCCAATGGAACTCCTAGGTGACGAGGCTCAATTGGAAGCTCGTTTTGGTCCGTTTGGAGATAGTGGTAATCTTGACGAGGTGCACGGTTTGCGCCGAACCTATCATAGGCTCAGAAATCATCTTGGACGCACCCGATGGAACTCCTAGGTGAGTGGGTCATGTGGAATCTTGTTTCAGTTCATTTGGACATGGTGTCAGTGTCGTTACAATATTGGTTCACGGTTTGCGTTGAACATACCTTAGGCTCGAAAATTATTTTGGATGCACCCGATGGTACTCCTAGGGGACGAGGCTCAAGTGGAAGCTTGTTTCAGTACGTTTGCAGATAGTGCTAATCTTGATGCAATATAGGTGCCCGGTTTGCGCCAAACGTACCATAGCCTCGGAAAACGTATTGAACGCACTAGATGGAACTCCTAGGTGATGTGGGTAAGGTGGAAGCTCATTTTTGTCCGGGCCACGGAACTTCATTCATCAAACGCATAAACGTGCTGGGAGCATTTTTCAAACCAAACGGCATAACCAACCATTCATATAACCCAAATTTTGTTTTGAAAGCCGTTTTCCATTCGTCACCTAATTTCATGCGAATCTGATGGTTGCCACCACGCAAATCTACCTTAGTGAAAAGAATGGCACCACTCAGCTCATCTAGCATATCTTCAAGGCATGATATAGGGTATCGGTAGCGAATGGTAATGTTATTAATAGCACGACAATCTACACACAGACGCCATGATCCATCTTTCTTGGGAACAAGTAACACGGGAACGGAGCAGAGGCTAAGAGACTCACGAATATGACCCTTGTCAAGCAATGCCTGTACCTGTCGCTGTATTTCCTTCGCCTCATCTGGATTTGTACGGTATGGTGTGCGGTTCAAAAGCTGTGTGCCGGGAATGAGGTCGATCCGGTGCTCAATGCCACGAAGTGGTGGGAGTCCCGGTGGCAAATCTTTTGGAAAAACATCAGCGTACTCCTGCAAAATGTTAGCAACCGCAGGGGGAATATCCAAAGATGGTGCATCATCAAGTGAAACGAGCACACTAGAGCATATAAGGGCATAGCATGGCAAAGGAGCATCGCGTAACTCATCGAAATCAGCACATGTAGCAAGCAAAACAGGAGCATTCAACTTGATTTCAGAATTAACAGAGGTCGACGGTTCAAGTTGTTTAGCAGTTTTAGCTGCTCTAGCAAGATCATCTTTAAGAATTTGTTCAGGTGTCATTGGATGTATAATTATTTTCTGACCCTTAAACATGAAAGAATAGTGATTTGAACGACCATGATGCAAGCTATCAGTATCATATTGCCAAGGTCGCCCAAGTAACAGAGAGCATGCTTCCATGGGAATAACATCACAATCGACAAAATCAGAATAAGCGCCCATGGAGAAAGGAACACAGACCGATCGAGTAATTCTAATTTTCCCACCATCATTAAGCCATTGAATGTGATAAGGATGTTGATGCTTACGAGTGGGTAAAGACATCTTTTCAACCAGCGCGGTACTAGCCAAATTGTTGCAGCTGCCGCTGTCGATGATAATGCGAATGGACCGCTCCTGCACCACGCCCTTGGTATGGAAAAGAATGTGTCGCTGATTCTTCTCGGGCGGAGCGACCTATGTACTAAGAACACGCTGCACAACAAGACTTTCATACCTATCGGCGTCGCCCGGGTTGACATGTACTTCTGCCTTTGCTGCATGGTCAGTGGCAAGCATAGCGTGTTGAATATCTTCATAATCACTAGCGGAAGAATACTCACCATCATCACGAATGACCAAGACATGCTTGTTCGGACAGTCCCGAGACACGTGGCCAAATCCTTGGCAACGAAAACACTGAATATCCCCGTGTGCGGCCTGTGGACGGGGGAGCACCTGCAGAAGTGGCTGCCCGCTCACGCGGTGTAGTGGCGGGCGTGGACGATGCAGGGGGTGCGGGTGCTGAACCGGATGTCGATCTTTGTCCTACAAAAGAGTTAGAACATGGCTTCGAACGACGTCCCTGTATTTCACGTTCAGCTTTGCAAGCAAATTCAAATAATGTGGTGATATCATAATACTCCTTATAATCAAGTATATCCTGAATTTCATGATTTAAACCACCATGAAATCGTGCCATAGCAGCGTCAGTTTACTCAACTAACCCACAACGAATCATGCCTTTTTGCAATTCCTAGTAATAGTCCTCTATAGATTGTGAACCTTGATGAAAACGTTGCATTTTATTAAGCAAATCGCGGGCATAAAAAGAAGGTACAAATCTGTGGCGCATAGCAGCTTTTAATTGATCCCATATGGTTGGAGCTAGAGTGGGATGTTTTTGTTTATATTCACGCCACCAAATTAAAGCAAAATCAGTAAATTCACTAATAGTAGCTTTAACTTGAGAAGTAGTAGGAATATCATGGCATGCAAATTTCTGTTCGACTTCTAATTCCCAATCAAGATATGCGGCAGGATCATATTTGCCATTAAAAGATGGAATTTTAAATTTTATCTTAGCAAAAGTATCATTACCGTGGTGGCGTGGCACACGGCGAGCACGGCCTTGACGGTGTCCACCGTCGTGCTCCGTGTCACCACTGTAATCCTACTGGAATTCTGTGACCATCGTGTTCAAAGCATCGAGGTGTGACACGATGGTGTCGAGCATGGTCTTGGTGGCTATCTGCGCGAGGTCAAGCTGATCGAACCGTTCGTTCGCCGTAGTGACTGTGGAATCCATCCGTTCATGCATCGTCATGATGTCTGCGGCAAGTCCATCAATCTGTGTCCGCATGTCCTGCAGCTGTTCATCCATCATGGCGTCATCATCGTCGCCTGCCATGGTTAGCGCAAAACAAAAAAAAACCGACGCCAAAATAGGGGTGTAACGGCTCACAAGGCGCTCACACTAGTGCTATTATCAATGTCTTATCCGTTGTTACCGAGCACACAGGGGCGACCTGCAACCGACCGGAGGAACTCGCGAAATATTGGAGCAGCGATTGCCTGGGAAACAAAGTCAGCCCGTCGTAGAACTATGTGGAGTTCTGGGTAGGCTGCACTCAAGTCAAGGATTAGCACAAGCAAACAATAATGCAAAGTTGAATTATAGTGCTAAACACGAAACAACGCTGCTAGAAACAAGTGAGAAACAAAGGAGGTGGCAATGAGGGAGTGGGTGCGGCTAAAAAGGCAAATTCTTGATTGGTTTGGATCTATTTTTTTTCAAGAGTCCCCAAAAACTGATAATATGAATAGAGAGGATCTCAAACACCAAAAGATGGCACACATTTTTTTTGAAAGTACAGGGGTATTCCAGTAAAAAAAGATACTCTCTCTCTCTAGAGTAAGGCGAGATAGGTAGATGAACAAGGGAGGGCAATGTATGCGTGGGGGTGCAGAGGCCCTGGAGGGTCGCGACCCAGGGGGTTCACGGCGCGCGCAAGGAAACTTTCCACCGAACCAAACCGGACACCTTCCTTCTTCTTGTTTCCTTTTTTTCACCTTCCTTCTTCCTGTTTCCTTTTTTGTTTCCTTTTTTTATTTCTTTCTATCTCTGTTTTGGACAGGGAGGGGGCGATCGGAGGGGTGGTATGCGGCGGCGCGGTGGTCTGGTGGTGACCAAGGCGGGTATTCGCGCGAGGGGGACGATGGCTGAACAGCGGAACGACAATGGCGAAACTAGGGTTGGAGAACAAAGAGAAAAACAAGGGAATAAACACAAGTGACCAGCAACAATTGAACGAGTAAGCACACAAATTCAACATAGATTATTGAAAGAAAGTGCGAGGCTAAACGGTTGGTGGGACAAGGATATAATGTGAAATTTTTGTTTTGGTTTTCGTGGACTGTAGGAAGGAAAAAAACACTCGATAAAACTCACCGAGCAACCTGGAAACCTGATACCACTTGATAGAGGGGGAGTGCCCGATCTTTCGGTGAGTGGAGATAATTTCGATTTGGTGGAAGTAGACCCTCACGATCCGACTACGACGAGCGAACCCAAAGCGCCAATGCAATCGCCGAACCAACTTCCAATGGTTACCAACCTCGCCGGTGCGAGATCAGCCTGATCACGAAGATCAATCCTGCACGCAATCGAAGAACGAACAAGAAAAAGACGCGAGCAATCTTATTATCACTCGAAGGTGGAGTTCTGAATTACACGAGACAGCGCAGATTGGCGCGTGTTCGAGAGTAGCTAAAGCTAGATGTAAAACAAAACTCCAGTTGTAAACAAAAGCGACTCCGACTAAATAAAAGGGCGGCGACAGGAGAGTGGCGCGCGCCCAAAGAAAGGGCTGTGGCTCCAAACCCTAGGCGCCCCACCTTAGGCTGCTCTGTTGGCCCATCTTCTTTTTCTGCTGGGCCTTCGTTCCTTAACAGCATGATGAAGTTTAATTCTCTTGCACGGGCCCGAGTGATTGGCCCAACTGGATGATCAACTGTAGGCGCCCGTGGTGGAGGAGTAATTGGAGGCGCCTGAGGTGCTGCTGGTGTAGATGTACGCGTGGTGTCCTCATCAGCTATGTTATTTTCAAGGGGAAGAATCCTAGGGTTTACCTGACTTAGCATGAGTGCAACAAGTGCTTAGGTTCAAAAATGCTATATACAAGTACAATAACTATGAGTAGACTATTACAGATTTTAATGCATTAGTTGGAGCACTAACAACACCCCCTAAGCTGTTTCAAACTGAAACATGTGCCACCATGCAACCTGTTCATGGTAAGATTGTTTCTTGGAAGAATGTGACCATTGTCACTCTTTTGCTGTTGGTCTTTGGTCTTTGGTTCAAGCTGTTGGTGTGCAGCCAATGTAAGTGCAATTCGTAGGCTGATGATGCCACAGTTGTAAGGTTAATTAGTTAGCTCTATGTGATGTTGTTTTTTGTAATCCTTAATCTCAAACCAATCTGTTCATTTCCTTTGCAAACTTGAGATGGTGGTTCCTGCTCTCGGTTGCTACTTTTGTTTTGTGCTTCTAACTTGGAGACAACTATGGTTGCAAATGATGTATTTATGATGTCCGAGGACTATTAGTAATATACTTAAATTTATCTTAAGTACTGTTATTGTAATGGAACTCCATTACAAATTGGAATGAAGTTGTGCTCATTGCTTTGATCTATTTCCATTCTTCTTCCTCTATTTGGGCCAGGTTGACATTGCCCCACATCAAACGCATCTCAAGTTGGCAGTTGGTGTTAGTTGGTTCTCAGCTAGGCTCCCACATGGGAATCAAACAAGATCTCCATTGGGCTTGGTCAGACTAGTAAACAAGAGCACTTGCACCACTACAGATAGGCATGGGCTTGCCTGGGCCTAACCGATGGGCTGAGCCGACCTCAGCCACCTTATCAAACATGCTCCAGGTGTGGGCGCAGATCGCTCGCTGGACTAGCAAGGAGGAGGGGACCGTGGAGGAGGACCGCGCTGGACTCGTTGGTCAGATTGTTCGCTTGATTCAAAACGGGTGAACGTCCGTCCAAATGGAATTGGGAGTGGTTCACTAGGTGCGGGCGTAGATTGCTCGCTGGACTAGCCAGGAGGAGGGGACCGTGGAGGGACCACGCTGGACTCGTTGGTTGGATCGTTCGCCTGCTTCAGAACAGGTGAACGTGTGTTCAAATGGAATTTGGTGTCAATAGATTGGAAGGGTGTTTTTTTTCTAGCATGGCCCGGCCCAGCATTCGGCCCACTAACTCTCAGTCCAGGTCGCAGCTGAGTAGGTCTGAGTTTTGTCTGAGGAAAAAGTCTACTTTTCCTCCCCTAACTCTTACCCAAGTCCGCTTTTCCTCCCTCAACTTTAAAATCGGACAAACCAGCTCCCTCAACATTTCAAACCGTGCATTTTACCTCGCTCGAGCGGTTCTGAGGGCGGTTTTGCTACAGAAAACGATGTTGTGCTACAGGAACCCGTGGTTTTGGTACAATATCCATGTTTTTGTCTTTTTTTATTTCGGCTGAATCTTTGAAAATCCGTAGTAAATCACAGAAAAATCATAAAATAGAAAATCCAATTTTGTTGCACTCCACATAAGTAGATCTACATAGTAAACATATAATATAGTATGCTTCAGTACAAAGTTTTTGCTATGAAGGTTTTGTCTTTTTCTTTTTTATTTATTTGACTGAATCTTTGAAAAATTATAGTAAATCACAAAAAAACCATAAAATAGAAAATCCAATTTTGTTGAACTTCACATGAGTAGATCTAGATAGTAAACATATAATATGGTATGCTTTAGTTCAACAAAATAATTATAGAAGCTGCAGCTATGAATTATTGCAATTAATTACAGAAAAAACATAGATCTAAAGGTACAACAAAAATTTTGTACTAAAGTATACTATATTATATGTTCACTGTATAGATATGCTCATGTGGAGTCTAAAAAAATTAGATTTTATATTTTATGATTTTTCTGTAATTTACTATGATTTTTCAAAGATTCAGCCGAAATAAATAAAAAAAAAAAGACAAAACCTTTATAGAAAAAACTTTGTACTAAAGCATACCATATTATATGTTCACTGTGTAGATCTACTCATGTGGAGTGCAACAAAATTGGGTTTTATATTTTATGATTTTTTCTGTGATTTACTATAATTTTTTAAAGATTCAGTCAAAATAAATAAAAAAAGATAAAAGCACAGACACTGTACCAAAACACCTGTTACTGTAGCATACCGCCATTTACTGTACCAAAACCGTCTTCGAAACCACTCGAGGGGGGTAAAATGCACGGTTTGAAAAGTTAAGGACGTGGTTTATCCGATTTTGAAGTTGAGGGAGTAAAAATGGATTTTGGTGAGAGTTAGGGTAGGAAAAATAGACTTTTTTTTTTTTTTCCTTTTGTCTGACTGAGCTCCCCTTATCCGGAGAGACAAACAAACCTGAATTCCATCCCCACCGTCTCATCCCTCCACCTACACCTTTGTTTCCTCCCGGCAGCAATGGAGACGGCACTCCGGTGAGACGAGCCAAGCAGCCAGCCCTGGCTCCTCGATGGCGTGCCTGGCGCCGCAGTTCATGTGGGCGCCGTCTGCCGCCGCCCACGTGCCTTCCTCCTCGTCCTACTCCAGGTGCTCCGCGCTCCGCGTCCACTGCGCCGTCACCTCCACCGTTGTCGTTCAGGACCGCACCAACGGCAGCGCGGCGCAGCTGAGGCTCGCTTACGCGGCTCCGGCGATTCAGGTGGCCCGCACTGCTCTGTTTTTGCTGGATTGTCTTCCGAATTACATTTGCTGTACTGTCTTTGCCCGCTTTTGGTGCTGTGTTTTTGTTTGTGTTTAGTTTAACATGTGACAAATTGGGAGACTTAGTCCACTCCTTTGTTGGATACGTTGATGATCAACAAATACGAGTACATTAATCACTCTCAAACAATGCCACGAACCCATGACCATGAGGTGCTTTGCCTAGAACAAAATGAGTTCAGGGCCAACTGATTGGAGCGGCTAGTAACTGTAGCTGCAGGCTATTTATTGCAAAATCTAGCATAGCAACTGCTAAATCCCACTGTTAAAAATGTAGGAACATTGAATAAGAAGTGACGTTGTATAAGTTTCAGTTCATGGCTGTTACTGATTTCCTACTTGGAAGACAAACATTTTATATCAAATCAGCAGGACTAATTTTGATCTGTGGGGACAATTATTGGTAATTTCAGTTCTGCTTCCTTGAATTGTCGGAGTATTTCTCTAGCAGTGTTTGAAGAAAAAGAAATGAAGCAGGAGTTTTAAGTTTCTAGAAGGAAGGATGAAATTGAGTCATTATATAAGGCAAACACAATCATGTTCCTTATAGGCTTCTAAGCCCTTTTCTTTTCTTGTTGAAGGCTGCTGCCTTTCCAGCATTGCCTGTAGTGTGAGAAATTCCTTAACAGTATAGTAGAATGTAAAACATCACAATATTTGTTCACTTTTACTTTGTAATGTATGTCAGAGAAACTTTGAGGCAACTCTGGCATCAGAAGCACTTCTAAATGAAGAGGCTGTAGTAGCAGCCGCAGCCGCAGAGGCAGTTGCTCTTGCCAGAGCAGCTGCTGAAGCTGCGCAAGAAGTTGTTCAGATGGTACAAAAAAACAACCATCAGCCTGTAATTAGACAAAAAAAGGGTGTGGACAACTACTTGGCAAATGAAATCCTTCGCACAGAGATGCAATCGAGCAGTCCTGACATGTATGCTAATAATCCTTTGATGGAGGATTTGGAGTCTTATGGTATCATGGCTTCTGAAGATGCTTATGCACAGTATACTGAGAACATAGCTGTGAAATCTGCTCGTCAATCTGAGAGGAGAGCTAGGAGAACTAGAGCGGCAATAAAGGCTAGCACAACTCTCCGTGCTTCACAAAAGGCTGCATCATCCTCAAAGAAGAAGCGGTCCAAGGGTTCCTCATCTAGTATGAATCCTTTAGGTTCCTTGTGGAAGATGACTGGCAGGAGACTTCTTACAGCCAAGGAAGAGGTTGAGTTCTCGGAAGGTATTCAGGTAAGACTATATTATTACAACTCGAGACTATCTTTTAATTATCTGTGTACTAGTGAATCTTCTCAGCTTAGAAGTTAGCTTGACAGATTTTATTGTGTTCCATTAAGTACCTAGACAACTGAACAACTGTGCATGAAAAAGAAAAAGTCTCAAAACTGTTAGCAATGCTTCCTATTCCTCTTCAACTCCATGTTTTACTGCTGTATTTTCTGCTTGCTGGCAGCCTCCTGGGAACCATCCCAGTTTGTACTGCCTTTAGTGTTGGCCATCGCCTGGGTTCCTCCCCTGGCTGCCGCCCTCTTAACTCTGTTTTCCCCTAGCTCTGTTTCTCTTCTATAAGTGTTCTCTGTAAACTTGTCAAAGATTCAATCAATAAAGATAGATATTCATTGTCATCGAAACACTCGATATAGGTAGGTTTCATGGTGGAATTTGGGGTCCCGTGTCGCCGGTGATTGTTGCGCTCGTCGTCACCGCAGCGAACAGGCTCAGTTCAGAGTTACAAAAGTCAAATTCGAGTTCTCTTCATAGCTTCACCCCTCTTTACATGACCGCAGCACTGCCTTGCCGGTTACATGGACTGGAGTAAGGCCTAGTCCACTCAGGCCCAGTGAAATGTCAGTTAGGCTTGGAAATCCTTCTTGCTTCGAGCCCATCTTCAGTCTCGACAGCAGTGGGCTTGCTTGTGACATCCTCCCCTCCTCGAGAGACGGCTTTGTTAGTCGCTGGATTCGTACTCTTGGTAGCAGTAGAATCCTTACTCTCATCGAGAGAGGATGACACTAGGAGTTGAGGCAATTTTCTGGTTTATTTCTCACACAAATTCATACAATGTCATACCAACCTGAGGGGTTGGGGATACATATTTATAGGGCTGCTAGCCAGCCAAGCATATGCCAAGATGCTAGTCTAAGATGCTAGAAAGATGCTGTCCTACAGATGCTAACTGCTAGTCTAAGATGCTAGAAAGATACTGTCCTACAGATGCTAACTGCTGTCCTAAAAGCAATCAAGGATGCAGTCTACAAAGGACACAAGGACCACATGTGCTGCGTACTGCAGCAGCCTCACAGCCAACACAGAGACTTATCCATCACTCTCCCCCTAAGTCTTGTGTGGCTCCTTGTGAGGTATCTGGGCCATCCCGATCTTGGCGCGAAGTTCCTGGAACTTGACCCGCCCAAGGGATTTGGTCAGGAAGTCGGCGAGCTGGTCTTGGGTGTTGATGTAGTTGGCCCGGACACTCCCTCCAGGTAGCTTCTGATGAAGTGGTACCTCACCCGGATGTGCTTGCTGTGCTCGTGGAAGACAGGATTCTTTGCCAAGGCCAAGGCGGACTTCCTGTCCACCCTGAGCTCCACTGCCTCTGCATCTCTGCCAAGGAGATCGCCAAGCAGCCGAGCCAGCCACAAAGCCTGAGTAGCAGCGGTAGTGGCTGCGATGTACTCTGCCTCGCAGCTGGACAGAGCTACCACCTGCTGCTTGACCGACTGCCAGCTGATCGGACACTTGCCGAGGAAGAACAGCGTCCCGCTGGTGCTCTTGCTCGTGTCGATGTCGCCGGCGTGGTCGCTGTCGCTGTACCCGATAAAATGCGCCGCACCGGGGCACCTCGGGTAGTGCAAGCCGTAATCGGAGGTGCCTGCGACGTAGCGGAGGATCCTCTTTACAGCCTGCTGGTGCTCCGCCGTCGGTCATTGCATGAACCGGCTGACGAAGCCGACGGCGAACGCCAAGTCCGGTCGCGTGTGGACAAGGTAGCGGAGGTTACTCACAATGCGCCAGTACTGCGTCACGTCCACCTCCTTCTCCGTACTCTCCCGACTCAGCCTCAGCCTCTCCTCCATAGGAGTGTGGGCTGGGTTGCAGTCGGTGAGACCCGCCTAGCTCCACAATGCGCTTGGCGTAGGCAGTTTGGCGAAGAGAGGTGTCGGAGCTGTCCTGGTGGACCTCGATCCCTAGGTAGAAGGAGAGAGGGCTCAAGTCGCTCATCTGGAAAGTCGCCCTCATCTTCTCCTTGAACGCCTCGATCTCCACCTTCTTGGTGCCGGTGATCACCAAGTCGTCGACGTAGACGCCTACCAGCAGGGCCTTTCCTCCGCTGCCCCGCCGGTAGATGGCCGCCTCGTGTGGGCTTTCCTCGAAGCCCATCCCCTTCAGCGTGAAATCCAGCTTGGCATTCCACGCATGGTTTTTAAGGCGGCAAGGCGAGACGTGGCGAGCCACTCATTCAAGTCGACTAGGCGACGCCTAGGCGACCATAAGGCGAGGCAAGGCGACGCCTTACCATTCTATGAAATGGCAAAATAGCAGCAGGGAATAGGAAAGAAAAAGAGAAAAAGGAAAAAAGAAAAACCATGAAAGACGAACCTTTGGTCGATATAGGCCGTGCCCTGCACTGAAAATGAACTAGGCTCGCGACAAACCAAAAATGAAAAATGGCCCGACGGCAGCAAAATTGCCAGGCCCAAATACTGCCCTCTCCAAACCCCACCTCTTCATCCTTCACTCTCTAGCTTCCCAACTCCGCCGCCAGTCTCGCGCCCACCAAATCGCGCCCAACTCTGTCGCCGCCGCCGCCGCCCAACTCCCGCCTGTGCTCCTGGCGTCCCGTCCTCTTCGATCCCGGATCCCGCACCCGGCTCGCGACGCAGCGCGGCTGCAGTTGATGGCAAAGCTCCGCAGTCCACATTGCGCCCGCAGCCAGCGGCGGAGCCCAGTGGTCCGCGCAGCCGGCGGCGCTCCAAGGGCAGTTCTCTCTCTCGGTCCTCCTCCCTCTCCCGGATCCTGCTCTAGGCGGCGGCGCTCTGGTGGGGATGCGCGATTTCCTCTGCTTTTGGCTAGGCGTCGGGGACGCTTTGCTCCCTGCGAGCGCCTCGACGACTAGGCGACGCCTTAAAAACCATGATTCCACGCCCTCGGTGCCTTCCGCAAGCCATAGAGGGTCTTGCGCAGGCGAAGCACCTTGCCCTCCTTGCCGGGAATCGCAAATCCCAGCGGCTGATGCACGTAGACCCCCTCCTTCAAGTCGCCGTTAAGGAATGCCGACTTGACATCCATGTGATGGACATGCCAGCCCTCCTGGGCAGCTAGTGCAAGGAGGAGTCGCATGGACTCCATCCGTGCAACGGGCGCGAAGGCGTCGTCAAAGTCGATTCCTTCTTGCTGGACGAAGCCGCGCGCCACCAGACGCGCCCTGTGCTTAATCACCTCTCCGGTCTCGTCCTTCTTGAGCTTGAAGACCCACTTGAGAGAGATGACGTGGTGGCCGGCTAGAAGATTGGCCAGCTCCCACGTCTTGTTCCGCTCGACGGCGTCCATCTCCATCTGCATCGCGGCACGCCATGCCGCGTCCCTCTCCGCCTCGGCGAAGGAACGAGGCTCGCCATCGTCCTGTGCGAGGTGCAGCTCCGCCTCAAAGTCGTGCTGCGTCAGTCCAGGGACCGACTGCTCGTCGAGGAGGTTGTCCACGGTACGGTAGCGCAGAGGCTCGCCGCCGTGGTAGGCATCGATGCGATCCTCGTCGTTGGACAGCGGAGTGGCGAACTCCACTGTGCGCTGCTTGTCGTGGGCCGAAGTTGCCGGTGCCGAGCCTGAAGGGGTAGGGTCCGGTGTAGGAGAGCGAGGCGTGGCCGGCGGTGCTGGTGGTGGACTCGCCGGAGCCTGTGGACTTGCCGGAGCTGGTGGTGGCGGTGGTGAAGGACTCGCCGGAGGTGGTGGCGAATGAGGTGGTGGGGTAGGCGAGCTCGGTGAGGACGAGCTGCTAGCTCCCCCCGCCTCCTTGAAGTGGATGTAGTCGACGACGAAATCGCTGGTCATCGGAGTCGAGCCGTCATCCACCATCTTGCCCCACGTCCAGCTTCGTCCCTCGTCGAACACGACGTCACGCGTGATGCGCACGCGCCGTGTCGCAGGGTCGAGGACGCGGTAGGCCTTGGCGCCCTCCGCGTAGCCGATGAAGACCCCTGGCGTGCTCCGGTCGTCGAGCTTGCCGACGTGGTTGAGCTCCTTGACGAAGGCCAGGCAGCCGAAGACGCGAAGGTGGCTCACCGCGGGCTTGCGCCCGTGCCAAGCCTCGTATGACGTCTTGCCATCGAGGCCCTTGGTGGGGAGCGGTTGAGCAAGTAGACTGCAGTCATGACCGCCTCACCCCAGTAGATCGTCGGCATCCCTCTCTGCTTGAGGAGGGCACGGGCGGTGGCCACCACCGTCTGGTTGCGGCGCTCGACGTCGCCGTTCTACTGCGGAGTGTACGGCGCGCAGAAGTGGCGGTGGATCCCCTCATCGGCGCAGTACGCCGCGAACTCGGTCGCCGTGAACTCGCCGCCGTTGTCCGTGCGTAGGACCCGAAGCTTGCGGCCGCACTCCACCTTCGCAGCAGCTTGAAGACGCTTGATGGCGTTCGTCGCGGCTGCCTTGGCGTCGAGCAGGACAGCCCACATGTAGCGGGACATGTCGACGAGGAGGAGGAAGTAGCGCTGGCCTCCAGGTGTAGCCGGTGTCACGGGGCCACAAAGGTCACCGTGTACGAGCTCTAGCTTCTCTTTGGCGCGGAAGCTTGTCTGGCGAGGGAAAGGGAGCCGCCGTAGCTTGGTGAGGACACAGGTGTCGCAGAACTGCTCCATGTGGTCGACGTGCGGCATGCCCCGCACCATCTCCTTGCTGCCGAGCTGCCTCAGGGCTTCAAAGTTGAGGTGCCCAAAGTGCTCGTGCCACCTCCAAGCGTTGTCGTTGCGGCGGGCTGCAAGACAAAGAGGTTGCGCCACCTGCGCGTGAAGGACGTAGAGGCGGTTGCTCCTGTTGACCTTGACCAGGAGCCGGTGTCGATGATCCCAGATGCGCAGCACCCCGTGCTCGATCTCCACGCGCGATCCGTTCTCATCCAGCTGTCCTAAGCTGATGATGGAGTTCCTCAACGCGGGGATGTAGTAGACACCGGTGAGCAACCTGTGCTCGCCAGTCTTGGCGATGAAGACGACAGAGCCGACGCCCTTGATCTCCACAGCAGAGGCGTCACTGAACTTGATGGTGCCTCGAACGCCTGAGTCGAGCTCGGAGAAGAACTCCCGCCGCCCGGTCATGTGGTGGGTGGCGCCGGTGTCAAGGCACCATCCGTCGGTCTTGTCGTTGCCGGAGCTGTCGCCGAGGAGGGCGTGTGCTTTTGGCTCGTCAAGATGGAGGAGAGTCATTGCGGCCGGTGCCACTGGAGGTAGTTCGATGCTCGCATGAGCAATGAACAGAGCCGGCTGCTCCTCCGCCTGCGCGATGTGGGCCTGGCCGCGTCGTGGCTGTCGACAATTCTTGGCCCAATGACCAAGCTTGCCGCAGTTGTAGCAAGGGTTGTCTCGTGCCGGCTTTTGCTTGCCAGCGGCGCCGCCCTGGGCGCCTCCACGGTCATCATCCTCGGCACGTCCTCGCGTCCCTGCCTGGGCGTCTTTGCGCGGCTTGCCATGCTTGCCATGCTTGCGGCCGCTTGTCGTGGAAGAAGGCTCCTCCTTCCTGTCACCTTGGCCGGCAGCCCACTGCTCCCGAGTGAGGAGGAGCTTCCCGCCAATGGTGTCGGGTCCCGAGATTGTGGCTCATCGCTGTCAATGACCTTGAGGCGGCCCAACGCCTCCTCGATCGTCATCGTGGAGAGGTCCAGCAGAGACTCGATTGAGCGAGCCATCTGCTTGTACTTCTCGGGGACGCAGCGGAAGAGCTTCTCAACAGCTCTCTCCTCGCCGTAGGTGTCGTCGCCGAACTGCACCAACTTCTGCAACAGAGTGTTGAGACGGAGAGCAAAGTCATCAACGTCCTCACCTGGCTTGAAGGCTAGGTTCTTCCACTCCTTGCGAAGTGCCTGCAGTGTGGACTTGCGGGCGCGGTCGCTGCCGATGCGTGCTGCAGCGATGGCGTCCCAGGCCTCCTTGGCAGTCTGCTTGCTGGTAAGCGAAAACTGCATCTCGGGCGGAACTGCAGCAATGAGAGCATCCAGCGCCCGTCGATCTTGGTCGTAGTCGACGTCGCCGTACCAGACTGCATCTCACATATGCCGCACCTGGAGTCTCACCCTCATCACCGCAGCCCACTCAACGTAGTTGGTCTTGGTGAGGGTAGGCCACCCGCCGCCGGGGCCGACGTCCCTGACGACAGCCTGGTACTCGTGGTGACCACGGTACCGAACCGGGGAGAGAGAGCCGCGCTGCCTATGAAGGCCGCACTCTCCGTCGACCCGTCCGCCGCCGCCATGCGCGCTTCCTCCAGGAGCGCCACCGCCGTGCGCGCCTCCTTCAGGAGCGCCGTCGGCGTGTCTGCGCCTGTCTGGGCTGCTGCCGCGCTCGTGGGCGTGCGCGGCTGCCCACTGCGCCGCTCGCCCTCGCGATGCCTCCCTCTAGTAGCTCGAGGTCCGCGTCGGCGCTGTCATCAGCAGCGATGGAGCTGTTGTTGCTGCTGTGTAGAACCTCGACCTCCGCTGCTGCTGCACGCGCTGCATCCGCCGCCGCCGCTGCTTCCACCTCCGCTCTAGCTGCTGCCGGCTCCGCTGCTGCCAGCCTCGATGCTCTTGCCGCTGCTGCAGCGGCGTCTGCTGCCGCTCGCTCGCGCTTCTCTGCCGCGGCGAGGTCGGCCTCCTGCCGACGTCGCGTGCTCGAGACGACTGAGCCCTAAGATTGTCCTGCGGACATGGCGCGCTATCGAGGGGGCTGCTGTGTGGAGAGCAGGGGCAGCCGGAGCTGCTGCTGCTCCCGGCTGGGGCTGCTGCGAGGCTGGGGAAGGAGAAGAGCATGAGATGCTCAGGCTACAGGATAGTACGGCTCCGATACCACTTGTTAGTCGCTGGATTCGCACTCTTAGTAGCAGTAGAATCCTTACTCTCATCGAGAGAGGATGACACTAGGAGTTGAGGCAATTTTTTGGTTTATTTCTCACACAAACTCATACAATGCCATGCCAACCTGAGGGGTTGGGGATATATATTTATAGGGCTGCTAGCCAGCTAAGCATATGCCAAGATGCTAGTCTAAGATGCTGTCCTACAGATGCTAACTGCTAGTCTAAGATGCTAGTCTAAGATGCTGTCCTACAGATGCTAACTGATGTTCTAAAGCAGTTAAGGATGTAGTCTACAAAGGACACAAGGACCACATGTGCTGCGTACTGCAGCAGCCCCACAGCCAACACAGAGACTTATCCATCAGGCTTGTCCCCAAGCCGGGGCACGTGGAAATTCTTGAGTAGCGCAGCTTCATCTTCCCAAGTCGGCAGATGTGGTGGAAGGTGAGCCATTGAATCAACACTTGCTAGTCATATGATCTTGATGCTGGTGAAGACGATGGTCTAGGATGCGAAGTGGCACCTAGAGCTGCCAAGATGGGTCAAGTAACTCTGAGCTTACTGTATGATGTGGAGAGAGAGTGCCTTTTTAAGTTGAGACACATGTAAAACCTTGAGTAGCGCAGCATCCATCTCCTGCTGCATCGCGGCGCGCCATGCCGTGTCTCCCTCCGCCTCAGCGAAGGAGCGAGGCTCGTCGTCCTCGTGCGCCAGGTGCAGCTCTGCCTCGAAGTCGTGCACCGCCATCTCAGGGACAGGTTGATCGCCGAGGATGTTGTCCATGGTGCGGTACCGTAGAGGCTCGCCGTCGTGGTAGGCGTCGACGCGGTCCTCGTCATTGGACAGCGAAGTGGTGAGCTCCACCGTGCGCTGACGGGCCGAAGCTGCTGGTGTCGATCCTGGAGGTGTCGGCGCCTGTGCAGGAGAGTGGGGAGCCGGTGTAGCAGAGCGGGGCGCCGCCGATGTAGGAGAACGTGGCGTAGCTGGTGGTAGAGGACTCGCTGGTGGTGTAGGCAGTGGAGGACTCGTCGGAGCTGATGGCGAGCCGAGTGCCGCGGTGGATGAGCTCGGTGAAGACGAGCTGCTAGCTCCCCCGGCTCCCTCGAAGTGAACGTAGTCGACGACGAAGTCTCTGAGAGTCGAAGTAGAGCCGTCGTCTACCGTCTTGTCCCAAGCCCAGCCTCGCCCTTCGTCGAACACGACGTCCCGGGAGATGCGGTCGCGCTGTGTCGCAGGGTCGAGGATGCGATAGGCCTTGACGCCCTCCGCGTAGCTGATGAAGACTCCCGGCGTGCTCCGGTCGTCGAGCTTGCCGACGTGGTTGATCTCCTTGGCAAAGGCGAGACAACCGAAGACGCGAAGGTGGCTCACCACCGGCTTGCGCCCGTGCCAGGCCTCGTACGGCGTCTTGCCATCAAGGGCCTTGGTGGGCGAGCAGTTGAGATGTACGACATTCATCACCGCCTTCCCCCAGTAGATTGCCGGCATTCCTCTCTGCTTGAGGAGGGCGCGGGCGGTACCTACCACTGTTTGGTTCCGGTGCTCTACGACGCCATTCTGCTGTGGGGTGTACGGTGCGGAGAAGTGGCGCTGGATTCCCTCGTCGGTGCAATACGCCGCGAACTCAGCTGCCGTGAACTCGCCGCCGTTGTCGGTGCGTAGCACCCGAAGCTTGCGGCCACATTCCTTCTCTGCAGCAGCTTGATGGCGCTTGATGGCGTCCGCCGCCGCCGCCTTGGTGTCGAGCAAGACCGCCCACATGTAGCGGGACACGTCGTCGACGAGCAGCAGGATGAAGCGCCGGCCTCCAGGTGTAGCGGGTGTCACGGGGCCGCAGAGGTTGCCGTGCACGAGCTCTAGCTTCTCCTTGGCGCGGAAGCTCGCCTGGCGAGGAAAGGGGAGCCGCCGCTGCTTGATGAGGACGCAGGTATCGCAGAACTGCTCCACGTGCTCGACTCGCGGCATGCCTGGCGCCATCTTCATGTTGCCGAGCTGCTTCAGGGCCTCGAAGTTGAGGTGCCCAAAGCGCTCGTGCCACCGCCAGGCATCGTCGTCGCGGCGGGCTGCAAGGCATACGGGCTGCGCCACCTGTATGTGGAGGATGTAGAGGCGGTTGGCGCCTCTGTTCACCTTGGCGAGAAGGCGACGATGGCAATCCCAAATCCGCAGGACCCCGTGCTCGATCTCCACGCGCGAGCCGTTCTCATCCAGCTGTCCCAAGCTGATGAGTTCCTCAGCGCGGGGATGTAGTAGACGCCGGTGAGCAACCGGTGCTCGCTGGTCTTGGCGGTGAAGGCGACGGAGCCGACACTCTTGATCCCCACGGCGGAGGCGTCCCCAAACTTGACGGAGCCTCGAACGCCGGAGTCGAGCTCGGAGAAGAACTCTCGCCGCCCAGTCATGTGTTGAGTGGCACCGGTGTCGAGGCACCACCCGTCGATCTTGTCACCTCCGGACCCGTTGCCGAGGAAGACGTGGGCTCGCGGCTCGTCGAGGTGGAGGAGCGCGGTGGCGGCCGGTGCGGGAGGGGAGTGCGGCTCGATGCTCCCGTGTACACAGAACAGAGCCGCCTCGTCACCCTCCTGTGCTTGCGCGACGTGTGCCTGACCGCCGCGCTTCGCCTGCCGGCAGTCCTTGGCCCAGTGGCCGGTCCTCCCGCAGTTGTTGCAGGTGTCGTCGCGGGTAGCCTTGCGCTCGTCGTCGGCGCCGCCAGGAGCGCCACCACGCGCCTTGTCCCGCTTGCGCGACCGACGCTTGCGGCTGCTCGACAAACCCGAAGCCGAAGAGCCCGAGGCCTCCCCCTTCTTCCGCTCTCGCTGGCGGGCGAGCCACTGCTCCTCGGTGAAGAGAAGCTTGCCACCAATGGTGACCGACTCTGAGAGAGGTAGCTGCTCGCGGTTGTCGACGGCCTTGAGGTGACCCGTCACCTCCTCGATCGACAGCTCGGAGAAGTCCAACAACGTCTCGATGGTGATGGCGACCTGATGAGTACAGGCCTAATCTTCTGAGAGGTAGTCGATAAGTTCGATTTGTGGAGATCTCGACGTTGGTGATCCGGCTTCAAATCAAACACGATTCGAACCCTGCAACCGTTACACCACCGCTCCATTGGTTATCAACCAAGCACAACTTGATTGACCTCGCCAAGAAGGTTTTTTCTGCAAGCGAATCGAAGAGCACAAGCAAGAAGGTAAAACACAATCTAAAATTGCAAATATGAATGATGCGAATATCAATAGAGGGTTCGAGAACTCGGTTCCAAAGGACTAATCGACACAGTGGAGGAGATAAAGAACAGGGGCTCTGGATCACTGTAAAAGGATTTGTCACCACAGTTACAATGAACGATTCAGTTTCTCGATGGAAAACTAAACTCTAAACAAAACTCAATTGTCTAACAGCGGCGGTGACTGTGTTTATAGTCTAAGACTCGACCTAGGGTTAGGGACGGCCAGGGGTTGGACGCCCACAACTTGGGCTTAAGGCCCGACACGATACATGGCCAAGTTGGC